>JAGXCT010034134.1:2611-16308 GCA_022495035.1 Philopotamus ludificatus
ACGGACATTGCGTGATTAATAAGAAATTCACCTTGAAATAATCATACGAAATCTGGCAAATAAAATCGTGACTGATTTAGATACAAATGACCTTTCAAAAAGGTGGTCGAATACCGAGTAGCGTAATATTTTAAATGTTTTGCAAACAAAATGTTAAAATGGCTACGTCATACGTTCTTCGATGAACTGTTAGATCATCGACTGTATGACACTGTTGCTAAATACGCGCATTATAATAATCAAATCATGAATAAAAATGAATTAGGCGACCATAATACACCATACACTAATGTAGTAAATACAAATATAATTTTAAATAAAATAATATACGTCAGATTGAATCATATGTACATGTGAAAAAAAAACAATGCACGAATCAGCTGTTTAAAAAATGATCAAATATTTACTAAATATTAAGATGTTGTGAAATATTAGCGATATGAGTAAATAAATATTATTTCAGAGCACGATATTCACTGAATATAGCGGAATTTATCAAAAACTGGAGCAGCTAATTGACCGAGTGTCCGTAACGGAATCGCACTGACAGGTGGCGGACGGGGGGCGCCGCCCCCGAAGCCCCGGCTACGACCGGCAAACACCCTGCATCCACACATCACTCGCAAAACAAATAAACAATCGCGACACTAACCGATTTGACATGTCAGTTCAAATATCTGCCAAATATGGAAGAACGAGTGAACGAACACACCTGGCGGGAATCGCGAGCGCGCCTAACGAACACGCTCATCTGACGTTTATGTTTTTTCGATACAACTGTAAACTTAAACAACTCTAATAAAATACATACAACAAAACGACATTCACAAATCGGATAAACTGCATTTATTAGCAATAATATTAATGCCATATTAGTATATATTGATAAAATTATTTGAACATTTAAATTATTTCAACGTGTATAATAATGATTTTATTTTTCTTATGCAATATAATTGTTTTAATTTATTATCACTGTGTATATAATTCTAGATTCATAATTACTGAATCGAATTTGATCAAAAACATTGTGACCATAGTAATTGATAGTGGCGTTAGTCTATGGTCGAATATTATCTCACTCGCACACGTGCGCACTGGCTGTCCCTTTCTCTCTCGCGCCAGCATGTCATCTGGCAGCCAACTGTCACTGCTCTTCGGAAAATCTTGATTTTTCATTAAAAAAACACAATATATTCATAATCATGACGCGCAATCGAATTTGAAAACGATATGAAGCTTGTGTTTAAAAGTTTGGATAAAGATGGAGTCGGGTAATAAACGATTGTTAAACTTAACCTTCACCTTAATGTTTTCTATTGTACATAATAACAAATCATATTAATATTTGCGTTCATCATTATTAATAAACATATCAAAACGTTTGCGTAGTTTTATATTAATTTATGAATGATATTTTGTTTGTTTTTAATTTATAGAAGTATCGGTCTTATTCCTGAGGAGCCAGAGGATATGTGGCATACGTACAATCTTATAGCAGAAGGAGATATAGTCACGAGCTCTACGTTTCGTAAAGTTCAGAATGAATCGGCTACCGGATCGTCCACCAGCTCAAAAGTTAGAACCGTCCTAACGATAAAAATCGAAACTATATATTTTGATACGCAAGCATGTGCACTTCGGCTCAAAGGAAGAAACGTACAAGATAATCAATATGTCAAGGTAATAATCGATTTCATTATGCGTTATGACGAGTTACATTAATCGATGTTATTTATAATAGATGGGAGCGTACCATACATTAGATCTAGAACTCAATCGTAAATTCACGTTAACTAAATCGCATTGGGATTCGATAACACTCGACCGTGTTGATATGGCCGTCGATGTGACGCAAAACGCAGACGTAGCCGCGGTAGTTATGCAAGAAGGTCTCGCTTTCGTATGCCTGATTACGTCGTCCATGACTCTAGTAAGATCAAAAATCGACGTTACAATACCACGGAAACGAAAAGGCCTAGTGCAAGATCACGAAAAAGTATTTAATTAAACTATATATTTAACGAATTTTTAATTTGTTACTAATATTATTGTTTTTCAGGGTCTAGGTAAATTTTATGAAGCCGTGATGCAGGCCATCTTGCGACATATTGATTTCAACATCGTAAAATGTGTAATATTAGCCTCGCCGGGTTCGTTAAAGATCAGTTTTACGAATATCTATTGAACCAAGCCGTTAAGACTGACAATAAACTGCTGCTCGAAAACAAGGGCAAATTTATGTTAATACATTCGTCTTCGGGTTTTAAACATTCATTAAAAGGTATGTTATCATTTGTAATTTTTTTTAATACTTATGTACCCGGGGATGAAGCTGTGTCAGACTGGTACAGCACAGTTCTATCCCTCGCCATCCACTGCGTATACCAGTTTGGGGCCGGCTTGATCGGTGCCCAAATGCAAGTCTTTTACTTGAAACGTTGTGATTTTCTGATAGTGGATACAAAGAGACGAAATGTGCTGTAGCAAATTACATTGCTGACCAGGTCCATGTGTCTGATTGGGCCCTACCCCGGGAGACCCGTAGGGAAAATGCCGCATCGGATAACATGGAGTAGGTCGTTTCGTGTAACATCCAGGAAAGGACAGGACGTGACTGTAGTCCTGTCAGATAAAACCACACGAACAGTGCGAAGACGCTACTAGACTAAACCTTGAAATTACCGTGGCATAATGAATTATCTGACCTAAGAGTTTGGAAAGAACCAGCTACGATTTAACCTGGCTCTAATATCAGGAAAGGAGAGATAGATAGTCCACCCCTTGGGGGAGGAATACTACCTCTCCTGCCACTAATCAAGAGCCGATTCGCGGATGCGTGACTTTGAGTTTGTTGACGATTCTCGATCTAGTGGGAAAATTGTAGTTGCGCCCACGAAAACGGGATTATTTATTTTTAAGCAAGATCTGATGGCTGGATTTCGAGTGGAAAGACCCCAGCAATAATTAATAATGATTCTACTGTCAAATGACAACGAACAGAACAATCTTTTTATTAAACGAAAAATGGGGGAGGACGTGAAGGACTGAGTCGAGCCTTGAGAAAGATTGCCTTCAATGGGCTTGGCCCCATTCTGAGATGGCTTTAAGAGCGATATCGGCTTAGCTCACCAGCAAGACTAAAGAGTCAGCTTCGACAACCAAAGTAATATTGTCGGCGTCGGCTCAAAACCAATGGCGTCACCCTAAGGGGTCTATTTACAATGGAAAATAGACTCAGCATTGCTAAAAAATAGATTATTCTAAGAAAAAAATAGTTATTCATGATATGCTTCATAATTTGGTCGTTTTTTTTACTGATCAATATGACACTTAAGTGACGCTCGAACTCGTCAATGTCCCACCACAGACTGAGGACATGCCATTGTCTCAGAGTTCTCTCGGCACGTATCACTAGTACGGTTTCACTCGGACTTTCACATCGTACTGGATGTGAGCGAGAAATAACATCGCGCCCGTGCCGAAACAGATGTGAATATTGTCGTTTTTATTATATTTTTTGCAATGATTATTATAATTTTTTAGACAAATACAAAAAGTTTGTGACAAGTAGGATTTAATTTAAAAGAGTTGTTCGGGAAAAAATAAAAACTTGGGGTCCCAAATAGACCCCATCGGCATGGCTAGGTTAAGGAGATTGTCAACAGAGGACATTCCACAACAAAGGTCCCAACACTGACCCTTGCGGATATTCAATTGAGGTTGATAGACGAAGTACTGAGTATCTGGCATGAAAATTACGCTACAGTTTTGCTGAAGTAGCTTTCGATACGAATGAATGATTTTTAATAAAAACTCCATAAGTAAAGATTGGTCTATAAGCCTTGAGCTTGCTTTGGAAATGCACGTTAAAAGTCCAAGTTTCCAACAATCGGGGGAAGACACCGTTTTCAAAACATCTCGTACAACCTTTGGAGTGTACGAGTTTAGAACTGGTTCAGACCTTTCTCACGATGATGAAGTTCGAGGTAATCGAAACCCGGTACTTTACAAGGGCGAAGATCGTACTGATTGTATTTGTTAGTGGCAATAACGACACGTTGACGATTAGTATGTATTAATCACTATCTTTTTATGATATAGAAGTCCTCCAAGATCCCGCAGTAGTTGCTAGAATCTCAGATACAAAGGCAGCGGGTGAAGTTAGAGCCCTCGAAGCATTTTATACGATGTTACAAATAGAACCCGCCAAAGCCTTTTATGGAAAAAAGCATGTTGAAGTGGCAAACGAGGCACAAGCTATAGAAACGCTATTGATATCAGACAAATTATTTAGGTAAACATAACATAAATTCTTTTATGCAAAAATAACAATTTTTATTTTTAATATCGAATTATTACGTAGATGTCAAGATGTTCTTCTTAGAAAGCAATATGTAACGTTAGTCGACGCAGTAAGGGAATACGGCGGAGAAGTTAAAGTATTTTCGAGTATGCACATATCCGGAGAACGTAAGTTGATACATCGTCGACGTATTATCGAAACGCTTTTCTTATTAATTCACGTCTGTTTAATTTTTAGAACTCGATCAACTGACGGGTGTAGCAGCAATTTTAAGATTTCCCATGCCGGACCTGGAAGACAGTGACCACGATAGCGACTCTGACTGATATTATTTAATTAATGTTATCAAATACCCATCAAAATTAAAATTAGTTTCATACGGATAATCAGATGAATTTATAATCGAGTTTTATTCAATTTAATACAAATGCAGTGAATACTATAATTATCAACGTATTATAATAATAACTACCGTACTTAATCAATCATATTTAGAAAATGAAATCATTTTTATTCCCCTAACTATAAGTTGTATGAATTTAGGCAGCAAAATGCCTCATTTTACATATCGTCTTTAAATGAATTATTCGACTGTAATCGATCATTGCTTCATTATTGTAAATGAATTACTTCTCAACAAATCAACAACCGACCAGTGATTAAAATCTGTCCGAATCTCCCTTTCTAAAACCCGGCGATTCCTATTAAATTAATTTATAATGCTCAAGTATTTCCACAAATTTACTAGAAATATATTATACACACGTGTATTTTCAGTTATATTTTTATTTGTATAAAACCGAATATATTGTTAAAATAAATTTTTACTTGTATGTTATTTATTTAATTATATGTATATAAATAGAAAATAAAATAATACGTGTTTTGATTATTTCGTATGCAATACAAAAATTAAATAATTCAATTGTTGGAAAAAAAATGTTTTCTTCTTACCCATGACTATTAATCCTTTGGCGGATGAACGATGATATATCGTTGTTTTGTACTAGAGAGAAGGTCCTCGGCACAGCAGTCAAATAGCTGGTCCTTCAGACAACTTTTATGAGTCATTTCTTCTTCGTTGGTGGCTTATCTTCAGTTGGAATTAATTTTATCTGCTATTTTAAATCCACCTTCCCAGTTTTCAATGCCTTTTCTCATCCTCGTATAAATTAAATAGATCTGGCAAGAGTATACAGCCCTGTCTCATCTCTTAGAGCACTGAAAACTTTTTTAACAAAGTTGTCTCTATTTTTACTATTGCTGTGTTATTCATATACAGGCTTCTGATGAGGTGTACAATATGTAATGGTATAACATCACTTGTAAACAAAGAATCATCATATGTCAGCCACGAGGCACTCTCTAAGCATATGGGCCTTACCAGACTCTCAAATGGTAGTCGAAACCAAAGGAACCTGAGTCTCGCACGTGACGTGATTACACCCCATTTGTGTTCATACCGTGGGGACCCAAGCTGTATTTTTATAAAGAGTTTTCCCTCTCTTGGCCATTCCTCGTATTGGACGTGTATCTTCTACCACTGTTGGTGTCCGATTTTACCTTCTTACTGTGTCCAATGTGATATGCTTCGATATTTGTTCTCATCTTCAGGCGTCATCTGCCTATGCCAAGTCACAAGAAATTTTGATCTTGTTGTTCAATAGCAACCCCTTCATCATGGAAAACACTCCTCAAATAGAGCATCCCCTAGAAAGAAGGAAAAGGAGTAAAAGTATCGAGACTTGACCGTTTATCAGTCAACAGTTTAGGGTTTTCCTTCATAGGGCACAATGGGTCTGTGGTGAGAAATCCATTAGAGACCAAATATACATATGCACACATATAGGGTCTACTGGAAAGTTCTGTCCGTTTTTAGAATAAAACAAAATAATATTTTTTTTTATACCTTAAATAAAAATCAAGCCTTTCTGCAATCTCCGATGTAGTTAAAAAAGATTTTGGTCTTACATGACCTTGACAGTATCGTCGGACTCTTGACAGAAACAGACAATGATCAACCTGGTGGTATTTATATATCATCATCATCATCATTTGCCAGTCACAAGGCTCTCACTCGCTGAGGGCATGGACCTACCAGACTCTCGCATGGTAGTTGAAAGGAACCTGAGTCTCACACGTGACGTGAGCGCTCCCTTTTCGTGTCCATACCGCGGGGACCCGAGCCGCCTTGGTATGCAGTTTTTTGTAAAGAGTTTCCCTCTCTTGGCCATTGCTGGCATTGGACGTATATCTTCTACTCATGTTGGTATCGGATTTTACCTTCCTCGACTGTGTCCAGGCAAGTAGGAGGGTTTGTCTCGGTATTCGTTTTTCTCTTCTCTAAGGCGTTATCTGCTTATAACGAGTCACAAGTGATTATTAACCCTGTCGCGCAATAGCAATCCTTTCATCATGGGAAAGACCTCCTCAGAGAGAAGGAAGAGGAGCGAGCGAAAGTATCGAGACTAGACCAATTATTGGTCAGCAGATTAGGGTTTTCCTTCCGAGTTATATATATATATTTGTATGTGTTTGGTCCACGTGTCTGTTGCATTGAAGCGGGACAAAGGTCAAAGTGCTCTTTGCAATAGCATGAGATTTATTTCATACACTAAGTTTTAAATTATATAAGTGACAAGTGAATTGTTTATGAAGTATTAGTCTATGGTTTCCCTAGAGGTATATGATGCAATTCATAAGTAATTGTCAGTTGGAAACCCCGCTTACCAACAACACATGTTATAACAATCTTTTTGAGAGTTTGCATCCGAGTTTAGGGCTAAGCATATTCTTATAGATCTTATAAGGGCCGTGAATATTGAAAGAATATCTAAATGGATCATTCATCCGATATTGCGTTTAGGTCGTTTGTTTTATTCTTATTACTCATCCCACATTGCGGAATGTATGATAATAAAAACAATACGATGTTAATCCGACGTTATTTAAAATATGATTTAATGTCAACGCTATTACTAATAGGATGAATAATTTGTATTTTCTTTTTAATGCACATCGAATAATAAAAGATTAATCCAAATATAAAAATTTATTTATTTAGTTTAATCATTTCAGTTACATAAATTTTATGTTTATTACTATTTAAAAAACACATTATAATTCATTTTTCAATTAGAATTTTCATTGTATTTCTAATTTTAGTTTTGTTAAGTACGCTTCTTACTTCTTGATCTACTTCTGCTGTTTCTATTATTTTTGGTTTTATTCGGCGCGGATTTCCTGGATTTACTCTTAGATTTTTTTGTGCCTCTTGTATTTTTTCGTGCCCTCGATATGTGGAGAGTCATTTCTCCCCCCTCGAAATGTGGGCACTCTGGGTTTAAACACATTTCGAAATGAGATAACAGCTCAGATACTCAGCAGCGAAATTGAGAAAAAAATAATGGTGAAAAAACAAACGAATGATAATATTCAAATTAAATTTTAGTTAGTCTCGATATACGTTAAATCAGCCATAATCCTATTTTATTTCAATTTAATTACAGGCAAATGAATAATATCCATTCTACTCTAGATCTAGATTAATAATTGGGATAAATATACATTTTTTTGACAATTCATTTTTTGTACTCACTAGCGGTCAATTAATTTTATTTTTAAAATTTTTGAGCACAATAGTTACCCAACTAGTGTGATATTTTTTTTAATTATTTCAGCTACAACTGGTAGTTCATTCGATTTCTCATTGTTGCAATTATCTGACTTAATGTTTATCGATGCGATTTAAATAATTTTATATATCTGTTATGTAAGATTTTATCAATATATCCATCAATATTTATGTAATGAAGAGAGGGAAACTCTTTACAAAAAACCGCATACCAAGACGGCTCGGGTCCCCGCGCGGTATGGACACGGAAAGGGAGCCCTCACGTCACGTGTGAGACTCAGGTTCCTTTGGCCTCAACTACCATGCGAGAGTTTGGTAAGGTCCATGCCCCTCAGCGAGTGAGAGCCTTGTGACTGGCAAATGATGATGATGATGATGATTTATGTAATGTACCGAATTGATGATAAAAATCAATATCACAGATGAAAACAAAAGATTGGATGTGGTTGACTTTGTTAGACATAGATTTCAAGGTCAATCTTAAATAGTTATTATATATCCTATTCTTCAACCCTCCCCTTTTGTGACCATACCATCTTAGTTTGTGGTTTCCCTCTTTTGGCATCGGAAATGTATCTGATACCACTATTGGTATTGGATTTTACCCTCCCGACTGTGTCCAGGCAAGTAGGAGGGGGTTTGGTTCAGTATTCATTCTTTCATGATATTAAAGACCTCCTCGATGAGAGGTCACCTAGAAAGGAGCAAGAGGAGCAAAAGTATTGAGACTAGACCATATATCAGCCAAAAGATTAGGGTTTTCCTTCCCAGGATATACTGATCCTGTGGTGAGTAATCCGTTAGATATACATGTATTGTGATGAATATGGCAGGTTATAAATGTTTAAATAATACAAAAATTTAAAGTTAAAAATATATTCCATTTTTATTAACGAGTTTTTTTTAAAAAAAACTTATAATTTCAAAATAAACACGAAATAGATCAAATAAGTTCTTCTTGAATGTTGAAATCTGATCAAGCAGTCTCCACTTTCTTTCCTTTTTTAGCTGGCTTTGATTTTACTGTTTTTGTACTCTCTTTTTCCTTTTCGTCGTGAACACGTCGCTTTTTACGCAGTAACCAAATTTCCTTCATTCGCTTCTTCTTACCCTCCATCATACTTTTGTAGAGGTTCCTGTGCTTTTTCTTGATCATTTTTTCTCTCAGCTGGTATTCTTGTTTATTTTGTCGTTCTTTCTCAAACGGAATTGGCTTCTCTAACTGGCCTTCAATGACAGCCATTCCTTTCCTCTGCAAAAATACATTGTGATCAGAAATGCTTAAAAAAAAATTCTATTAACCAAAATAAATTATTTACCTTCTCTGATCTTTGTTTTTTCGAATCACCATCCTCTTCGAATTCATCTGATTCGGAATCATCTTTAACTTCGTTATTATAGACCTTTTCTAGGAGTTCCGCCTCTCCTAATTCTTCGTCGCCCATTGTGATATCTTCATCTTCGTCGGTGGCCTCCTCAACATCCGAATTAGACTCATCATCTTTATCTTTCTGTAATACCAACCACGCATTATCTTTTAATAATAATAAATAAATAAATCATATAATTTATATAAATTCTTAATAAAATATTCACCTTTCGCATCAGAAGTGCCCTCATCTCGGGGTCTCGCTTCAGGCGGAATATACACTTGATCCTTTTCTTTGTCGATAAACGGTGACAAATGCGGAGGAAGGACGGCCCCTATTAAATATTTATTGACAGGCAATAGAGATCTAGAGTTGACGCTATCAAATATCCATTGCGGTTGTATGTAATATCTCGATATAAAGGTTTTATTCATTTCCGGCCTATCGACAATATGATGCGTGATCGATTCGTCGTTTTCATCAAATGTGGCTCCGACAAAGAGCAATTTATCCCACGAAACTTCTCCACCGAAGCATCTGATCAAGAAGACCAACGGCTCCCTTGGCACTTCACGATTGATAAAGAACTTCATGCCCTTAAACAAAGTCTTTAAAACTCTAATCTTTTCAATCTCCTGTTTAGCTTCTTCTAATTTTTGTGGATCTTCGTCTGTTGGGAATTGATCGATGGCTACTTCCTCATCGACGGCACCATCGTCGACTGTAGTTAGAGGTACGTTTAGAGTTGCGATTCTTTCCGAAACATATACATCTTCGTCAATCAATAATTTATCGGCATCCGTAACTCCTTGCGTTAGGATCGGTGGATATTGCAAATTTAACGAATGATACAATCTAAAGTTAACGAAACCTAACATCACTGTATAAAATTCCACAAATATCGCCATTAGTTTGAAATCAACTTCGTCCTTTGTCTGAGGCTGAAAAAAATTAAAAAAACATATTAATTAAATATTATTATCATTGAAATATTTATAAAAAAAATATATAATGTAATTACTTGGAAAGCAAAGTGATGAGGGACTATCCAATTGATGATCTGTCCTTTAATTTCGGCCTGATAATAATATCCTTTGATGGAAACGAACACTTTTCTCAACGCTTTAGCCTGTATGACGGCATGCATAAATTCTACCGTCAATTTTCGGCATAATATTGATAATTCACGCGGAACGTGTTTTATTGAAGGGAACGTGCTAAATAAGAAACATAGAGTCAAACAGTCGTCTAAATCGCGCAGGGCGTGAATAAACGTCGGATATCTTTCTTTGATAATATGATCGATTTTAATGACGGGATAATTATTAAGATATCGTTTCACTAATCGTTTGTCTTTCAATCCTTGTGCTCTTTGTATTCTTCTGTAATAAATCTAAAAATAAAACAAACATAAAATAATCGAATCATCGTTGATAATAACATCAAATTATTGTTATATTTTACCTTAACGTCTCTTAATTTCCAGATGATTGGTTCGTGCATTAAAAACTGAATATCTTTGGTGTGATATAAAGTTTTGATACCGCCGGTTCCTTTCTGCGCCCTCTTGCGATTGCGGGGCTCTCGTGGATATATTCCTTTCAGAATACATAACCGACGGAAATCTTTGATGGATAGTTGAAGACGCTTTAGTGCAGCTTTACGAGTCATAAACTGAGCTCCCTCTCCAGTTGTATACTGTCAAAATAATAAATAAATATTTATCTAAATAAAATAGATTCGTTATAAATCATCGTTTATTTGCAATGACATTGTTGACAATGCAATCGTCGATCTTTAAATATCATTTTTAAAAAACACGTGTTTAACCTGCAAACATGGAAAATCGCAATAATCTCCGCAGTTAACACAAAATTATTTATTATATACGTTATTAATTAGTAATAAGTATAGTCTGAACTAACCTTCTTCTTTCGTTTGGCCACCATGGTGAAGCGGCGTAGAGCTACACAAACAAACGTCAAGCGCGGAACACGTGAATGTTATTCGTATTCAATGTTTTGGTCTTAATACATATGTTTACGTCCAACTAAATATTCGACCATATACGATATAATTATTAGCCTAAAAGGGTTTAAATTTATATTTATTCATTATTCTCGATAAATACGATCGGATAAATGTTGGAATTAATTCAAATGACAAAATTAATGATTTTTATAACGATTTCAATAGCAATATGATCACGATCCTCTGAAGACATGAGGGTGTCTACCAAATAAGATTTATCGTCTTAACTTTTACCACTATGTGACCATTTTAAAATTAATAACAAATAAAATCATCTATTCATTAATAATGCACAAGTCGAAAGGTAATTAGTTATGATTTTGGGAGGCGAAATGTGAAGGATGCATTAATTCCTATGGTCATCACGGTATGACAACTATCAATTGACAGCAGACGCTAACGACACGTGCTGGAAGCTTTGTTTAAAAGTGATTTGAATAGGAATGTGCTCATTTGATCCATGGGAATATCTAGAATGCATTTAATAAATCATTGTCGCTGTAAATTATAGATTAAAAAATCTATTGCTAATTTAATTTGTTATAAAAATCGATTTATTTTAAAACATAATGGAATATTTCACTGGATCGTATTTCATAAATTAATTATTGACTGCATAGATACAGTTGATTGCAAAATTGCATGTTTAATGCACAAACAGGCATTACGAAATTGCTGAGCAACATTTTGCATACGAATTTTTTGCAATAACAAATTTTGAGTGAAAATAAAATTGAATAATGCTTTGTTTGAAAAATATTTATGTTATTTCTTTCTTCATATGGTATACAAAAATTTCAAAATATATCAACAAGGAAATGTTTGAATCGTCACGTAGTTTCGACAAAAAAAAATATATAAACCCATTGAAATTTAAATAAAATCAGATTACATTCATCAGTACACCGCCTAATTATTTAGTTTTTTTTAGTTAATATAATTAACATAACAATGAAATATATTTCGTTTATTTTTGTTGTTCTAATACGTGAATCAGTGTGCAGTGTTAAATATTTTCAAAGGCTTCCTGATGTGTACGGATCGATAGAGCCATCGAGCACAATGGCGTTATCGTCGTCAAATCAACATGCTAATTTTGCTGATTTTCCCGAAGAAGATAAAAGCATTTCTGATGATCATGTATACCAAAAGGATGACTTTGAAAGCTTGCTAAATTCATTCGACGACGACGACGCCGAATATATAACAGCTTTCATACCCATCAAGTTACCAATGAACTTTCTTCAATTCATTAACGACATGGACACGAAAGATGAAATCGATCATAAGTATCAGAAATATTATGACGATGACGTGAACGATCAAAATAAGAAGGAGAAGAGTAAAAAACATTCCAATACCGACAAATTGGATGCAGGA
This sequence comes from Philopotamus ludificatus, assembly GCA_022495035.1. Taxonomy (NCBI): domain Eukaryota; kingdom Metazoa; phylum Arthropoda; class Insecta; order Trichoptera; family Philopotamidae; genus Philopotamus; species Philopotamus ludificatus. The sequence continues at coordinate 15,333 of JAGXCT010034134.1, forward strand.
AACGATGAATCAATATCTCAGATATATTTTATGGAACCACCTAATGAAGAAAATTAAACTGTTATTGTATAACTTGTATTTTCATATGTGATTTATAAATAATACCACGATAGAATACACTCGTTTTATTTATTATAACAATTTTAAATATTGCATTTTGTTAATTATGCATTATAATTAATTCAAGCAACATTTCACTGCGATTCTGAAGAGTCAGAGTTTTTATTATTCTTTATGTATTCAGATGAATCGACATTTTTGCATGTATTTGCTAATTACAACAATACATTATGCAATTAATCATCAAATTTAAATATATATAATATATTAAAGCCATATTAACATTAAAAAAAAATACATAATATTTTTTATCGTATATATAATAATGTTTGCATAAAAATAACACGCCCAATTAAAATTAGTTTAAAAATAAAGTATTTAAATCATAGTATTGTGATTAAAGAGTTGAACTGATAATGAATTATTAAACAATAAATACTGCGACTAATTGACCAATTAGTTTTGGATTTTTAAAATGTTAATAGAACGAATTTCATTATACAGGTAGACCTCGGTTTACGCCGGCTCATTTTACGCCGCTGCTCAATTCAACGTTTCGTCGTGTAATTTCTCGATTCTCCATATGCTAGACTGGTTTTTGATTTTAAGATGGGGACAGTTGGAGGCTAAGACACTTTTTTGGGAAGGTTTATGAGATTTAAATCCAGCATTAGAAGCAGCAAGTGTAGATTTTGCAATCATGGTGGCTTTTCCTAAAGAATTTCAGGGTTATGTAGAACAAGGCAACAATTCTCCAGACTTCTTCAACGTTGATGAGACTGGGTTTTATCAGATCAGCAAAGTTCAGCACGATCCTGTATTTCTCGTAAAGAATATAGAAAAGATAGATTAACTATTTTGTTGGGAGCCAATGTTTCAGTAGCTTTAAAACTTAAACTGATGTTAGTGTATCATT
>JAGXCT010034134.1:17107-41100 GCA_022495035.1 Philopotamus ludificatus
CTCACTGTGAATATGGGTTCATTTAACGCCGATTCGATCTGCGCTGGTTTTTTTAAGTACGGAATTGCGGCGTAAATCGAGGTCTACCTGTATTATAGACATAATACACTTGTGTTAGAGGTTTTTACAATCTTCGAAACACTTCTGTAATGTAAATTAATGCAAAATGTCGTCGGTTCATATTCAATTTGGGCGCCGTCCATATGGCCAGATTGTGCGGCGCACACAGGCGCCAAAAAATGGTGGGCGTCAATTTACATTTCCTAAATTCGACATTAAATAATACACAGGTGATTGTCCGTAGTTGGCCTGTAGTTAGATTGGCGAATACGGAGGCTGACGCATAATAAATACAAAAACGTCTAGCTAAAACAAACACCTGAAACCTTTTCGATATCCAATAATAAAATAAGCATCCGATATGACTACCAATGTCGAGATATGTCAGGAACAATCCGCCATATTTTGTTATCAAACCTTGTATAGTTCTACAACTAAATGTATTTCAAAATCTTTATGTTTTATTTATGTAACCCTTGTTATCACCGACATGAACCTTAACACTATGGATCAACAGTGACATGATCATTATCATAAATTTGATATTGAGATAAAAATGCATATTAAATATTTATTTATTTTTTATTAATAAACATTTATTTTTATTTTTAATTAATACGGTATCTATGGTATTTCCTGTTATGAACAGTTAGATTTATTTCTTTTTGTTCGTTTCGTTAACGAATATATGAATATTGCAAATTTTTGAATGATTAAAATACAAAATAGTTAAAATCGAGCCATATTGTGAATATTATTTGTTGACTGCATCGTTTATTAAACGGGTAATTCATTTATTTATTAATTAATCAATTATTTCTGATTTCTGATTCTTGATTTATGATATCTAAAACACTATATAGATTGATTTTCTCATTTATTATTTGCTGATTAATAATTTTAGTTGTTTGTTTTAAGCGAATATCGTAGTTCAACAACTGGACATTAATATTTTTGCAATATTCCATTTTTCAATATGCATACAAATACATCGAACGAGGTTCATAGGCAATATTGTGATTGGTTAATTTGCGTGTATGCGTTTTTAGCTGACTTCCCAAAAAAATGGTATATAAAGCCGATCACGCCACTAATAAAATCAGTTTACTAAATAATTACAATTAAGACGCTTCAAAATGCGTCTTAAGCTATTATTTTTGGCAATTGCTTGCCTTCACTTGGCAACTGCTGAAGATACTACCGATATAAAAGCACCCGTCGTTAAAGCGAAAGAAGAATTAGCCACAGAGTTAAAATCTACGGAAACGACTACACTCGAAGGTGCATCCCAATCCACGACGACCGCAACTCCCAGCAGCTCTACTGAATTGACTGAGAAAAATGAGAACAAAACAACCGAGGACGAAGCTTCTACAAGAAGCAAGAAATCCAACTACGAAAATAAGAACATCTGTATCGATGTTCATTCGCCGGATCCAAAGAGGGGTGACTACACAATGTGCCGAGATCCTGTATCAGGCAAATATGTAACACAAAAGGCTGGATATGGAGGAGGTGCTGGTGGATACGGAGCAGTTGGCGGATACGGAGCAGCCGGCGGATATGGCGGCGGTGCTGCTGGTGGATACGGTGGCGGCGCTGGAGGACACGGTGTTGCTGCTGGCGGATATGGCGCTGCTGGTGGATACGGTGGCGGGGCTGGAGGACATGGCGCTGCTGGTGGATACGGTGCGGCAGGCGGATATGGCGGCGCTGCTGGCTACGGCGGCCCAAGCGGATATGCAGGACCCGCTCCGAAAGGTGGATATGGCGGCTCGGGAGCATATGGCGCATCAGGCTATTCCGGCTCGTCTGCGTATGGAGGATCCTCCAGTTACGGCGGTTCTTCTGGATATGGCGCGGCCGCTGGGTATGGCGGTACTTCTGGATATGGCGGCGAAGCTGAACATGGAGCAGGATACGCAGGAGGTGCGGCAGGATACGGAGCTGCCTCTGGATATGGTGGTCCAGCGGCTGGAAGCTACGGTGGCGCAGCTGCCGGTGGATACGGAGGTGCTTCTGGATACGGCGCATCAAAGGGAGGATACAGTGGTCCAGCCTCGGCAGGAGGATACGGAGGTGCTGCTGGATACGGCGCGTCGAAGGGAGCATACGGTGGTCCAGCCCCGGCAGGAGGATATGGAGGTGTTGCTGGATACGGCGCGTCGAAAGGAGGATACGGTGCGGGTAGCTCGCACGTAGCCGCATCTGCTAGTTCCCATGGTTCATCGGCTGGATATGGTGGTAAACCGGCGGGATCGGGATATGGTGCTCATGGCGCTTCTCATACCGGAGCTTATTCTGCCCCAGCCCCCGCCTATGCGGCACATGGAGCATCCCATGCCTCCGCCTCACACTACAGATCGAGCATGCTCGAAGACGAAATGATCGCTTTGGCATTCGATGACGAATCAACTATGGCCCGATCCGCTTACGAATCCGCACCTTCTTCCGAATATGCTCCGTCTTACAAACCAGCGTATTCCAAGCCCGCCCCGGTTTATTATAAACCGGCTTCATCTTATGGAAAACCAGCTCCATCTTATGAAAAACCAGCTCCATATTATGGAAAACCAGCTGCATCTTATGAAAAACCCGCGGAATACGGCTCATATAGTACAGCACTAGCACCTAAAAGCTCCAAATGCGGTATTCCACTTCTCTTCAGCTGTCAACCGCAAATTCTTCATGGAAGCACGGAAGAGAGCTACGGCGCTGCAGCTCCAGCATATCATGCTCCGGCTCCGGCATATCATGCCCCAGCTCCGGTACATTATGCTCCAGCTCCAGCATATCACGCTTCAGCACCGGCACCAGCATATCACGGCTCGGCACCCGCTCCAGAATATCACGGCTCAGCACCAGCTTCATACTCACCTGAACATAGCGCATCATCGCACGCGCCAGCATATAGCGGATATGAAAAACCCTCATCATACGAAAAACCCTCGTCGTATGAGAAACCATCATCATATGAAAAACCCTCGTCGTATGAGAAACCATCATCATATGAAAAACCCTCGTCGTATGAGAAACCATCATCATATGAGAAACCATCATCATATGAAAAACCCTCGTCGTACGAAAAGCCCTCATCCTATGAGAAACCCACTTACGAACACGAAAAGCCATCTTATGGAAAGCCTTCTTACGAAAAGCCCTCATACGAAAAACCGTCCTACGAGAAGCCTTCATATGAGAAACCTTCTCATGGTTCCGATTATGGATCCGCACCAGCTTACGGCGCACCTTCCAAGCCTAGTTACTCGGCTCCACCATCATACGGAGGATCAGCCCCATCATACAAAGATCCTTCTTATGCTTCTGCTCCTTCACATGAACATGCTGCTCCTTCATACGGCAAAGCGCCGTACGGATCGCCTGCTTCCGAATCGAAAGACTACTCTGCGCCAGCGGGCAAGCCTTACTCTCAACCATCTTATTCGGGATCATCGTCATACAGCGCTCCGTCCAAGCCCAGCTATGGACCAGCCCCAGGATACTCGGCGCCGTCCCAGCCATCCTATGAAGCACACCAACCGGCAGCTTACAGAGATGCGGAAACAAACAAGAAGAACGTTGATTTGAAATCTTCTCCCGTTGCCGTCGAAAAACATTCACTGGACAAATCTCACAGCGATGCCAGTGAATCCAAACCGCACCAAACCCACCCCGTACATTCGAGCCAGTGAAGACTCCGAACGAAATTATAATTAGTAATATTATTAAGAATTACCCGGATGCTAATTTTGCGATCAGGCCCATAACAATTACTACGAACTGTTGAAATAATATTTGTTATTTATGATAGAATTATGTTTTATTTTATAATTTTTTATACCTTTATAATCTTTTTGAATTACAAAATGAACATTTATATGTACTACTTTTTTTTATTTCAATCATATTATCACCATGTCCCATGAATTGTTTTTTTTTCAAAAAAATCTTAAAGGTCTCTTCAATTTAATATAATTATTTTCTATTGTTTATTAAAGGTCCCCCAATAAAAACACGGAAAAACGATTTATGATTTGTGGTTATCTTGATTTACAGCAATAATCGCTTATTTTTTTTAATAAACTGGACCATACTGATCTTTGTCCATACATTTGGTTAAATTCTTTTTATCTTATTCTTTTTACCAATACGATAAGACCTCAATCTATCGTTCTTTTTTTTATAATCATCTCGAAAATTAAAGTTAAATCATCTCAAAGAGTTGATGATGCTAGTCCCAGTAATTTTTTCTAGACAACCAAATCATATGTTTTTTTTTTCGAATTCTTATATTATTTTCTTTCGGACAGAGTCCCAACTTTTTTTATGATTCATTTTATTTTCTAGTAAAAATAATTAACAATGCGATAAAAAATAAATTTAAAGTTGAAGATGATTACGTGGTGATCATTTTTCTATTAAAATGTCTCTCTTTTATTTTATATAGTTAATCTCTGGTTAACAAGCCTTTCTGTCTCCAGAGGAAAGGGAGGCCAAAGCTGAGGTGGTTGGACTACCTACAGAGGGACACTGCATTATTGAAACTTACCGGAAGATGGAGGCAGACCGGATAAAATGGATAAGGGTTTTGGATGAGGCCAGGGCTCTACAATTGCGCATATGATGATGATGCATGTTACAGATGTTTGAGGGTTAAGAAAGTTACAGAATCTCATGATAAATATTCGAAAAACAATCAGAATATAATATATCACCGGAACTATAATTTTCAGATGAAAAATCGAAAAAAATGATAAGATCAGGGAACGATGAATGCGGTAATATTTAAAATTACAAAAATAATGATAAATGAGAGAACTAAATGAATACTGGAACACACTTTTCGATTTTGTGTTTAAGAATAATTATCCTGTCTTTTTCCTCAATTTTTACTTTCCATTTTTTCCACGTGTAATGATACACCGAGCGTTATATTATGGGTACCCAAAATTAATGTTTAATTTTTGAAACGGGGTTTTAAAAACATTCCTCTTCGGCTCGGCATCTTGAAAAGACATATTATTATTATAATTATTTATTTGGCCTTCTAACCCTGAAGCGGTCTGCCAACTAGAGCAGTGCTTCCCAATTACTTTCATGTCACGGCCACCTAAATCTGAAAGAATTAATTCCCGCCCCCCGCTCGAAAAAAAATATTTTATAGTTTTATTAAGATTATTTGCAAATAATATTATTACAATTATAATACACATATTTATATTCAGCACAAATCGTTTTAAAACCTTTCACTTGAGACAGCCATGGTACTTCACTATGATTAGAGACACGTATTTTAGCATCTATTTTTTAAAAATAGCGTTTAAAATGACAAATTTTAGCATCTATTTCGCGTTTATTTCTTAATTACGAATTTGAAGTTAAAAAGTCTAATTTATACATAATTTTTTAAACGATATACAATATATTGATATAAAAATATTTGAAATTAAATAGAAATACAGGAATACCGATTAAAAATTATAAGCGATTAAAATTTATTAAAGTTTATCATTGAGCATGCTACTTGTTTTTTAATCTGTACGTCGATCGTTAACGAATTAAATTGTACGTACTAAAACCGTTCTGCGTCAACACTATTTACGGGACACCAAATTGATTGAGGAGCAGCATTGCCAGATTCTTCGTGTTTCATCTTTGTTGCAAGTAAAAGTTGAAGAGTAATAAACTTTACCCCACTTTTAATATTACATGATAAATTCTCTTCCGTAAAATTTTAGGTTGTTAATGTTGTAAACAAAGGTAAGTTTCTTATTACCGATATCGTTTCATCAATTTGGAATTACATCTACTTCCAGCTACATGCGGGTTGTACAGATGATTTAAAGTTGCATAAAACACATTCGTTTCATTTATATTTAAATGTGACTCGAGTTTTAATAAACTTTTACGGGAAACCGACTTAAGAATATCTATTGATTCTAGTTTGATTATTGTTCGTCTCTGTTTCAAGTAGCTTCTGGGTTTCCATAGGCAAAATGCCACTATAATTTATAACCGAGAGAATTTTTTTTTCCATAATTTCGTTACAATAAAGGGAAAAGTACGAAGATCCTTCTAATTTATCAATTAAATTAATAAATTTATCGCATATCTCGCTAACAAATTTACATTGAATTTTTAATGTATTTGTATCAGACTCATACAACTCTATAATTCTTCCTTTTGCTACACTTTTTATATCACAAAACAAGTATTAACCTAAGTATGTGGCATCATAGACAATAGACAAGAGTTGACCATAGAGTATGGGAGGATTCTCTTTAGTCATTCTTCAAGAAAATCGATATATGGAAAATTTCGCATCTATTCGCGCAATTATATCGCGTTTATCGTTTCTATCGCTTCTATGTCGCATTTATCGCAAAATGCTATAATCACGTATTTCTAACTTTGATACAGTAAAACTCCGTGCACTGAATACATCTCTTTGCACAAAATGCTAAATAATCTTGTTTCTAATTTATTCTTATTTGTCATTATTTTTTTCTTTTATATTCTTATTTATTCTCATTTTTTTATTATTTATTCTGATTTTATTGTTATTTAATCTGATTTTCTTATTATTTTTTTTCTTTTTTGTTCTTACTTTTTTCATATTTATTCTCATTTTATTATTATTTACTCTGATTTTATTGTTATTTAATCTTATTTTTTTTCTTATTTCTTTCTTATTTGTTATTATTTTTTTCTAATTTGTCCTTATTTTTTTCTTATTCCAACCATTTGAAGTCGATATATTGATGAATTCTTCATTAATATCTTGAATATTTTTTTTAAATGGATTAATCTATCATTTTGTTTTTTGTTGTTGTTGTGTATATAAATATGTTCTCATGGGTTATTATTTAACAGACATAAATATATACATTCCTGAAATATGCCATGTGGAAAAATATTCATAAATGAATATTTGTACTTTGTACTGAGATATTTTTCGCAGAGGAATCCTGCGACCCCCCAGAGGGCCGCGGCCCATAATTTGGGAAGCACTGAACTAAAGGACACTACGCGATCTCCAGCAGTGACACGTCCGTCTCAACTCTGATATCAAAACTGTGACGGTCGTCCTCCAGGAGTTATTTTGGCTCTTCAAACCAGGTCGCTAGCCATAAGCCAACGCGCGGATTGTAACCAGGCGCGCCGTCCATATGGCCAGATTGTGCGGCGCACACAGGCGCCCGAAGATTAGGTGCGCCGAGAGGCGCCATTAAGGGAAAAAATTAAAAATTTAAATATGAATTCTTTGAACATTCTTAAAATCGCCAACGTTGGCTTAAAAAAATAATTCTAAGACAAAGTTTTAGAATAATATAAACTTCCTTTTTTTTTTCTTCTTCATTGTTCACTGCTAATGTAACTTTCGCGTAAATATAGAACTGACTTTATTATTTTTTGGCTAATACATAACGTTGGTAAATTAATATACAAAACAACATGTAAAAATTGTCATAATTATAATTTTGTAATATTTTTTTAAACATTATTAAGAAATATATCTTTTAATTTGTTTATTTGATATGAAATAATATATCTTTATCTATATTTATCTTACTTAAATAGGAAAGAAGTTACAGATTTTTGACAGGAGAAATCATGATTCCTCCCACTGTGCAATACCTGTCCTCGCGTGGTTAAGTTAAGGCAACAAAAAACTAACGACCTTGGTTGGAAAACTTCATTGCAGACATCATATTCACCAAATCTAGCACCTTCAGATTATCATCTGTTCTGGTCGATGGAATATTTAAGAAAGGCAAAAAATTAAAACAGCTAGAATCGGCCCTTTCCAGGTATTTAGATTCAAAACCAGATATTGATGAAGAATTCATCAACAAAGGTAAGTGACGTACGCACAGAGCAACGGCCCATCACGACTGATCCGCACGCGACACAGAGTTCACCGCCCACTCTGAAACGTGTGCGGTTTCACTCGCACTTGCACATGCGCGATGTTTTTTCTCGCTCGCACCCGATACGGAGCGAATAGAAACGGACAATAAAGATCATCGATTATTTATAATATTTATTCTTTAGACTTTTTTAGACAAATACAAAAAACATGTAGGATTTATATTAAAAGAGTTATTCGAGAAAAATCAAAAACCTGGGTTCCCAAATAGGCACGGCTAGGCTTAATAAAATTAAGGTTGATAAAATAAGACATTATTACTAATATATTAAACTTTGTACCATATATACGTCCATTATCATTTGAAATTGAAGTTCCTAGAATTTTAAGTTTCGAGAAGTATGACAATGACACGAATTTAATGAGAAGGTATAAAAATAACCACATTAATCAATAAAACTGCTTCATCCAACGGAATCATAATATTTATATGTGTCATAATGCAAAAAATACCTAGAAATTGAGTACAAATATAGGTATCGACACTCACTATATAATTATTTACACTATATTTTGCGTCATAGATATATTTTAACGCAAATAGTTCATTCGGAAAATAATCGTGGTGTGTGACTATCGGATATTAGATAAAATTCACTATATAAAGCATAAGCTTGTTGGGAAATTTGGTCAAATCGCGGTAGTCTTCATCGGAAACTACATACTGCGTGAAAATGCTCTCAAAAAAGCATATAGTTATAGTGATTACAATAGTGTTATTAATCAACGTGGTGTCTGGAAAAGTGTGGCGAGTTAGAAATAACATGGCAAATAATCGAAAGCAATTTCAAGTTGAAAACGTTAGTTATTATTTATTCGATTTAGTATTTTTTTAATCTAATTAATTATTCATTTGTTCTAATTGTTACAGAATAATTCCCAGATAGTAGAACAATCGTATAACCCGCGGATAGACCCTAACATAATGTATTCAACACCGTGTCAGGATGGTTACAGAAGAGATCAAATGGGTGTATGTAGAGAGATATGGATTTAACACAAGAAAAATAAATATTTTTACAAAAACAATGCGTTTAAATTACGCTTTAATTTTATTCATAACATCGCAATATTCAATCTCCGATAAGAAAATGTGATAATCTAGAGCAGTGGTCGCTAAACGGTAACTCGCGAGCGGCATTTCGGTAGCTCGCGTAGGATATTTTAACATATTTATAAATTTGCCTCTCAAATTTTATTATTGGACCTCGAAATGAAATATTTCTCAAAATAAAATTCAATGAAATGCTTAAAGTAAAATAGAGTAGCAGTCAGCGATGTATTATGATGGAAACTGTGTCATACCGTTTGTCTCTCTCTCGCTCATTTGTATTGCCGCTTAGATGGAAATGACAGTCAGCAATGGTATGGTTTTTCTGTCTGCACAAGGAAAATATATGCGGTGTCACCCGATGGGGTATATTTACTAAAGAAAATAGACTCAAGCGTTCCGAGTCAAGTAGTTGATGAATTCATCATCAATATCTTGACTTAACCCTTTTAATCCCAGTCTTTTTTGCATAGAATATGCGAAGAATCCCAAGCAATTTTTTGGTAAAAAACAATGTTTTCATTATATTTTTTATCTCAGCTAATGATTCGTTTAAATACATAATTCTTTCTGTGGGGCCCTCACTGTGGAACGTATGATAATAACTAATCTTCAAATATGAATAAAAACATAAACAAATAATTATAAATAATATTTATTCTTTTAAAACAATATAAACTTTGAGTTTGACTCATTTTTAATCTAATAATGAATTATTTTTTGTAAATAAATTAATTGAAAATGATAATAGAAAATTGTCCATTTCTTAAAAATAAAATAAAAATATAAAGTATTGTTTCGCAAAGTTAGCAATCATGAACTCTTCCAGGAACTTAATAAATAAATAAATAAAATTAATAAATTTGTATAAAGGTTCCTTTAATTATTTAATACCTTATAAATAATCTAATCATTTTTTTGGACAGGTGTTGCGAACATTGTTATATAAAATAAAAAAATGGTATTAACAAAATTCTATATGCATGTTGAAATTCTTAACCCTTTTAATGCGGCGGGTCTAAACACGATTCTGCATCGGCGCCGTTTACCGCTATATTAGACCATTTGCCTATAAGAGATTTATGCAAACATGTTGATTAGAATATGTTCTTCTCAACTAAAAAAATAAGCTCAATTTGCTTTATTTTCGTAATAATAATATATCAATTGCTCAAACAGAGATTAAGTGAGAAAAAAATGGGAATGCGAATCAAAATCAAAAATGCGAAATGCAATTTTCTTTATACCATCACATCTCGTACACGTGTATGTGGAACATAATGTACGTGACTCCTTTAACAACCCTGAGCTACCGAGATATCGTCACCGATAATTACTGCAGAGATTTGATTGATGATGACTATTCCTATGATATGTTGTTTATTTATTAGCTGATTTTTAAAACAAACACAATCACTTAACTCGGTCTAGTTTACATGTAACGACATGTTAAAGTTTTAAAGAATTTCGCGCATGTACGTCATGCGCCCCGCACTGAAAGGGTTAAAAACCTGATTTATTTTGAAACATTGCGTGCATTTATGCTTTAGAAAGCATATTTTATAAAGACCCTTGGCGCACTTGATACATAATATTTATTCTTTAAACTTTTATTTGAATACAAATACAAAAAAGTGGGGTCAGATACTTGGGGTCCCAAATAGACCCCACGGCTAGCTATGCCGGCTCTTTTTCACGGTATAATTAATGTTTTATAATAATCATATAAGAATCATGCACATGGTCACGTTCCCCAGAAATGAGGGAAAATTGATTAGTAGAAAAAAAAATAGTAACAATAATAATATTTAATCGCTTCACAACTTACTCCCAATTTATGTTTAATATAAAGCTTTCATAGTTTGGTTACATTAATAGTTTTTTTTTATTAACTAAGTGTATTTTATGTATTCTTTGATCTCAAAATATATTTAACACTAAAAAATCCTATTGGTGGTCCGCAGGATTTAAAGTTATGGATTAAGTGGTCCGCGAGAAGTTTGGCGATCGCTTATATAATATTTTATTTATAATAAATATGAATTAATTTTATTATATTTTGATATAAACACAGTATTAAAATTTGTAAGGTAAAAAATAGGGAGGAATGCGAATATGTATAAGTAGCTCAGCAGACAATTTTAATTTAAATTGAGTTAGGCGACCACTGATCTTGTGGTTAAGAATCACATCAAACAATTATGTAATTAAATAAATAAATCTTTTAGTGCAAAAAATGATTCACCAAGATATTGCAACGTGTTGAATGAGTGTTATCTTGCCGATTAACAGCCAACACTTTTTTTTTTAAATAAATACAGTTGATTTTAATTCCAAATGTATTTAGTTTTGTAGATTTAACACTAGAGTTAACAGTCATCCGCTGAAGAAATCAATAAACGACTGCCAAAAGCTGTTTTTTTGACATTTTCCTGATCGATCAATTTTTTGGCCGGCAGGACACGATGGAGCAACGATGGATCGTTTGGTGGTCGTCGCTTCTTCCGGCCATATCGGTCTGCATTTTCCATTAGCATCTACAGCCTGTCCTTCAGCACATCGCACAGGAGATCCAATCACATTGTACTGCTCAGGCAAACTCCGGAACCATTCATCCTGACATTTACCATTTGCGTCGAGTTTTTGCCCCTCTTTGCAATACACAGGAGATCCAATTATGCTTTTGACGTTTTGCTCGACTGGATTTGCGCGGGAGGACCACCATAACACTGACAGAAGAAACGCGAACGTCCTCAGATGCATGATCGTCGTATACGTTCAGCCGCGTTAATTAATTCACACTATCTGAAACTGCATGGAGATAAGTTTAATTTTTACATATTTAATTAAAAATGTCTTATCATATACAAATATTTGAATATCATTATGAGATTGAGCCGTAGACATAGTTTTTCAAATATTTTCACATATTTAACATGCTTAAAATAAACTAACCAGTTGATGAACACGATCAGACATCAACTGATAATTGTTCAATATCTATTATATATATATGTGTGTTGTGTGTAAAATTTATAGTCGCTCATAAAAATATCATCGATAGGATGATAAGACGCTAATAATTAAGATTCGAATACATTCTAGAAAACCCTTATGACTCAGCCATTAATTTTTTTTATCTATATCTAATAATAAATAAACAAATACATATAAATTTATTTATTTAGACGTACAAAGATTAAACAGATTTTATTTAATAATTAATTATTGAAGTACTTTTCATATTTTTAATTATAAATAAATATAACCAAGAATCCTGTATAATGAATATACGAATTTGTTATGTTTATAATAATACGGAAAGAAATCCATGTTTACACACAGGCGCGCAGCTACCTGTATCGGGGGGCCTCGGTATTTATGGGGCCCCATGGGGGGGGCCCTGAATTTTTTTTGTCGGAAATGTCGGAATTATCTAATAAAAACGAAGAAAGAGAAGAAACACTACAAATTAGAGGTTGAATTTGACTTTTTACACGAAGTGAAATTAAATGTGTTCATGATTTTGGACGGAAATATTTTTTATTTTACTTACTTTTCTTAGATTTAATTTATAGGTTTGGATCAAACATCAAAATTATCTCGTTGTACGGCTGCTACTCTTAGGCAATATTGTCCGCGGTCGAGCCGATCCGCCACGGTGGCTCGAAACTAACGGCGTTGCCCGATGGGGTCTATTTAGTATGAAATGAATGTATGAAAATTGACCCCAGCATTTCAAGTCAAGATATTCATAAATTCTTCATCAACATCTGACTTAAAATGCTAAAAAATGAGTTATTCTAAGAATAAAAATAGTTATTCTTGAAATGCTTCATAATTTGGTCGATATTTACTTATGACGCGCAAATGACCCTCGCTTGCACATGATGTTTTCTCTCGCCCGCATCCGGTACGAAGCGATAAAAAACATCGCGCCAGTTCCAATAGAAAAGCATATTGTTGTTTTTATTTTTTTTTCGCAACTGCGGACAATAAAGGTACGGACAATAGGCAAATTCAAAATGTTTGGGACATGTTGGACTTATATTAAAAGAGGTATTTGAGAAAAAACTTGGGGTACCAATTAGACACTATCGGGACGGCTAAGTTAAATGTTTAGCTAGAGAGAAAAGATCAATTAGCAAATGATGATTTCGTATGGCTTTTACTTTGCCATTCCTCGCGTGCTCGTCGTTGTTGGGTTTCCTCCGACATTTCGGAGCACGCCAAGAACAACATTAGTTGGCTACGTAATCCCGGTGCAGGTTTATGGAGAGGCAGACCAACATCGCACGCCTTAACGATAGTCTAAAACAGCCCCCGGGTGTGGCATTGGTTCCATCCGAACGAGTTTCCTCGTTACCACTACGGCCTGGGAACCGGAGGTCGGGGCGCGTTTGTAGGAAGCGGTAACGTGATGGGAAATGGCTCAAGGAACTATCCCGGCATTTGCCTTTGAATGACTAAGGAGCCGGGACAACGTAGCCCGGGATAGTCGCATCTCTACACCAATTACTGGTGACAGAGATACTAAGAAGTGTTTCTACATACCTCTACGTGGTTATTCCGAAGCATTTGTTTCTACATACCTTTACGTGATTAATTCCAAGCATGCTTTAAGTCCTAAGCACTTTGTATGATAGCGGGATGTCATTCCCTTCGATGATGTTTTCATATATACATTCAGTGGCGTACGGTAGACTTGGGTGATTATGATGGCTGTTACTGATATTTTTGTTAATTAGGAGGTCAACGCCACTAGTACGTCCGGAAGGTGTACCTTTATAGGTGAGGCAGTTGTCATTTTGGATATTTAGACAGTTATATCTGCTTCTTCTGACCTCATAGGGGCCTATTAAGTCCCATTTTAAGAGACCTAGTCCTGTCTCAAGCTCTAAGATTTGTCCGATTATCTACGATTTTGTCCCGTGACAGCTCCTTTTCGACGGATTCGGTGATTTACTAGGCACGGCTAGGTTAAATGTTTAGCTAGAGAGAAAAGAACATTTATCAAATTAAAAATCAATTAGAATTACAAAATAAATTCAGCCAGATGTTTTATGTTCTTTAAATATTAAATTTAACAAAAATGAGAGGGGCTCTCATCTTTGCTTCTGGGCCCAAAATTAAACTTATACCAAAATTAACCCCTTGTTTGATTTGCCCGAATACAATTCGGGTAGGTATTTTGCTGACACAGTGATTTGCCCGAACTGGATTCGGGCACATCGTACACGAAACTTTTTATAGTGATTTGCCCGAATCCAGCTCGGGTCATTCCCCCACCAGTCTAGAGAACGCATCTCGCGCGTTGAGTGACACGTGTCGTAATTTGATCTTTCGAGAACAATTACCCACTTTTTCCAAGAGATTGACCACAGAAGTGGTTAAAATAAAACTTAAATAATCACTTAAGTTGTATTATTACGTTAAAACAAGAGCTGTAAATTTATTATACCTTCCTAATTATAGGCGCCATTGAATGCTGTTATTATTTGGCCATAGGAAGAATGCAAACGAAGCACCTATTATGACAAATACTAACGGTGTTATTCTAATACTCAATAAGCGTCAACGTTGGTTTATATTTTATTTAATGGGGACCTTAAATAGATCGCTATTAAAGGAGGACCCCCAGAAATTAGATATAAGTCAATGATGGAAACATATAATCGAAGATTTATTAATCGTGTCCATGTCCATCTTCAATCATAAGAAAAAATATAAACTTTAATAATTATAAAGAAATTTTGGGAACTGTGAATTAACGCCAACATACCAGCTATGCATCTTAAATCATTACAAATATGGTGGGATTACTCTGGAGTTAGAACAGTATCCGGCGTCTGTGTGTAGAACTTCAATTATCGCCCCATGTACGTCACAATCTAGCCATATGAACGTAGATATTATTTAATATCGATTTTAAGAAACGCATTTTAATAAATTATTATTTTTTTATTTTGAAATTATTCCCTCCTGGCACCTCTAATATTCTGGCGCCTGTGTGCGCCGCACAGTCTCTCCATATGAACGGCGCGCCCACTATATTTCCTAACAATAAAAAAATTAACATCACAGAACAGTAATAACAAACAAAAAGTTAGTATTATTTTTTCTTAATCAAAATACACATATATGAATAATATTAATATTTGGTATAATTTATACATATATATGATTTTCTATGATTTGATTTATCACTTTTTTACACGATTTTTGATGGAACTCCTCCGTCCTCTTTATATTCATATAATATTGATATTAGGTAATTATTCTTTACTGGTTTTCTAGTCTTGCAAGGTTTGATAAAAAAATATGACAATAAAATAAACATCTATTATAGCCACCGATGTCAAGATACGCCAGGGACAAATGTACCAACACAACAACAACACAATTGTGACAATTGGACTTATACAACACGCGGAATTAAAATATCACGCATATTTCTTTCTTAAATACACGTCAGTTGATAAATATTTATATTTAATTAATGTCGCTATTGGCAATTAATTATTTATTGCTCAGATGAGACACTTCTTGTGTAAGGATATACGCCTATCGATAAAAACACTAGATACGGACAGGCTTAACATTCCGTCTAGAATACTTTTAGAGCATAATAAAATGTTTTATCCTTATTTTGATTAGATAATGACGCTGTAATTACGTCATTAAGGTAATATCTTTGTTCGGAGGGCCTGGCTCCCCCTAGGTGACCTCTATAAGGATGTATCCATTGCGTATCCATCAATTGGAAGATCGTAAACACTTGGTCGAGTACAATGGTATTTGTTTGGATCGTTACATGAATGATGATACCGACGATAAATATCGTTGTCATTGAGGATAACGATGCCAATTGTCCTGGTATTGAAATATGCAGGTATGGTATGCCACAATGGATATCGGCGGTAATTCCCGTGAACTTAATTGCTACTGGCCATTCAGCAGACATGTAAAACATAAATTAATCGTATATTTTATATAGAAATTATAATAATGTAACATTGTGACATCTGGTCATTGTTGCATTGGAAAACTGTTCAACGATTGCCGACAATATATTTTTCATAGTTTATCTTGCAAATTAAATATTGGCCTTGGCTGACTAATGAAGTCGATATTTTATCGCGATAAATTTTGGAAAGCGTATTAGACCAAGGTAAAAATTACTTGTTACGAAAGAACCGTTGAAAATTCATTATTTATCTAATTAGGACGACATTTTTATAAATTAAAATTTGAGGCCTATGCTAATTACATTTCAGAGGCCCCTAGTAGCCCCTGATATCAATAGTATAAAAATATATTATACTATTAGTACCCATAAGTAATGTCGTTTTTTTCCAATGAAATTCAAAACAATTTTTCTTATACTTATAATTCCCCATATTATCTATAACCTTCTGTCATCTTTCTTTCAAATCATCCATGCCCTTCTTGGAAAACTCTGAGGGTTTTGATTGAAATTAGTTTGAAAGGGCTGTATTCACCTCTTCTAAAGAATTGCAATTTTGATCTCTTAGAAAATGTTCCATAGAACGAAATAAGTATAAATCAGATGGTGCGAGATCCGGCGATTATGGAGGATGCAACAGGGTGACCCATCCAAGATCCTGAATTTTTTCACACGTCAATTTCGCAACATGAGGTCGCGCGTGAATGCGCGTGGGACCCAAACATCGTCTTTTTGAATCTTTCCCAACTTCTTTAGGATCCTCTGAGTAATGGACCAGGATGTACCGACCTTTTCCGATAATTTTTCAATGGTCAGCATTTTTCAATGGTAAAAACGGGTCTTAGGGATCGGAACAGGAGGTTGATTCGGAGAAAGTCGATGCCTTTTTTGACTTATGTTATCGTAAACGATCCATTTCTTATCTCCAGCTACAGTTTGGTGTAAAAAGAGTAGAATTCTTTGTCTCGGCAACAAAAAAATTGCATGTTTTCCGTTTGTTAATCTTGGGATAGTATGTGCGGTGTCCAAATTCCAGTGGCAGATTTCCCTTTAACGCGCACGCCTGGGGCCTCAGAATTGAGGCCCCTGATTTTTTCTAAAAATAATACATATTTGTCACATCAAAATCACTAATATCGATCATCGAGAAGCTAATAAAAAAAAGAAGAAATAGAAGAGGCAATACATATTAAAAAGTTTAATTTTGATTTTCTTTCCGTCTTTTTACATAAATTGACGTGAAATTAATTATGTATCCAAAACATTGCAAATAGAGTATAAAAAGTTAGAAAGTTAAAATATTTTGTCCTCATAATTGAGTTACCCCTGGGGCCTCTCAAGTGCTAAATCCGCCCCTACATCCATCTGCCATATCAGAGGTCCCTAGTAACATATAATTAGGGAGGGGGGGATGGTTATCAGTTATAAAAAAAATGTATGTAATAGGCAAGAAAAAAAAATATTTTTAGAGTAACAAACATAAATATCAAAAATATGTCTATGAGATTTATGTTATAAATTAAATTTAATATATCTGAACATTTTAAACATTCGTTTTTATTTGAATTTATGGTTGATTTAATACATTCTTTGAGTTGGTGACATTCGTTTAATTTTAATCTGTACTTAGATCTCATATTAAACAATCTTATAATACACTAAATACAGACACCTGAAATTTATCTTGTCCTACTATTGAAGCTGAAACTGAAGCTCATAAAAAATAATCTTGTAAGGTCTTGGGGGCCCCAAGGCCCCCAATGATCGGGGGTTTTATCCAGTATCAAAAGCATCCCTACAAATCTGCCACCAGTGAAGCTGATCCCATCCAATTTTCTACGGCTCTTCGATACGTCCTAATAAGAGGAGAAAACACAAAAGTGTAGCAAATGGTGTTCGAAAATGTCAGAAATATGTCTAAGGAGGAAGACAACTGCAATAGTCAGAATTCTATATTCTTTTTTTTTCATATTAAATATCTATAAAAGATGATTCTACTGTATTTCATTTGGAAGAAATTTTAAATATTTGAAAAAAATCGATTCTGTAATTTTTGGATTATAATAATTTGAGTTATCGAATTATTCCTTTTATTTCCAGAAAGATACATAGGTTTTCACGGGATGTCAATGTGAATATAACCTAGACTTTACCTGAAGAGAAGCGTACAATTTTACGATTTGATTTGATAAATAACAATCCTTTTGAACTTTTGTAAAAAAAGTCATTAAAATTTTAAGATAGCTATTAATTTTAAATGGCTCAAAAACAAAAGAATATATTATTTATTGTATTCGTCAAAACATTATGAGGCATTCTTCAGCTATAAAGGTCAACATCACAATTTTAGAAAATGAATGAGTACATTCGTCATTCGAATGTTTGTATGCATGGTAGCTAAGAAACCGTGTTAAATACGTCTGCTGTGATTTTTGGCCATTGTCTCAATAAATATGAGCAGATTATCAGCTTATTTATATTAGCGCATAAAACGATTATGCTTTAATTTATAATAAACTATAAAATATACGGAGTAAAAACGAGTTCTTTAATCGCATTTTAATTAGCTAAATTAAATAAAATTTATTTGACATTCATTCGAATATATAAAACAAATGAATTCAAACAAATATCGCCATCTTGTTTGTTGCGTACATGAGTCATATTAAAAGCGCTATAGCGAATTTGGCCGTAACAATTTTTTCGCTAACCATCATCACTGCATATAATATCATTAATATATTTTATTGTTATATTAAATTTGAGTCTGATTAAATATATTTAATATAATAATAAAATAAAAAATTGTAATTATCAAAATTGTATTAGAGTTAATCTCGACCTCGGGAGCAAAGTATCCCTGGTACAGTTTATTGATCGGCATTTTTCGCTTTCTTAGATTTCACAAATTCAATGTCAAGTGAACACCGTGCGTCTCTGATATTTAGTAATATATTTTTACTATGTATAATTATCGATCTTTGCCCGTGGATACTGGTGTTAACGCCAATCGACCACTTTCATAGATTGACGGTAGATTGAACAAACAGTTGGGCACGTGACCTCTGATGCAGAACCGAGAGCAGCTCGATGGGGGCTCATTGTCTGCCGGCCGACCGGGCTGGACGACGTCACACCTCTCGACACCACTTTAAATGTTGTTAAATGGAAAATTGTTTGCCTCCATTATTCCATTAATAATATTTGTGTCGATCGGCGCTCGTTAAAAACTGTTTGACCGCGTCTCCGATCGGTTCGTTCGTTCGCCATGAAGTTCCCTGCGCTTCTTGCGCTGTTTTTGTTGTGCGCCATTTTTTGTGAGGCCGAGCCGCGTCGCAAAACCGGCGGCGGATCCAATCGCAAGTCATCGCCGTCTGACACCAGAAGGCGGCAACCGTCGTCGTCTCAGGGGTCGAATCCGAGCCACGGAGATTTGGCCAGCCTGAGCTATCCAGGCTACAGCAGCGGCTCCGCAAAGAGGCCGTCGTCCTCCGACCTATCGATCAACAAGAAGCCGGACAACATAGGATGGAACGTCCACAAGGACACCCCGGCCAGAAAGGATGTTTCAACGCACAATCAAAATAGTCAACCAGCCCTCACGAACATCAATCAACCAGCTCATTCGTATCCGTCCAGCGGCGGAAATTCTGGTGTCAAGCCTGCTGCTTCCGGTGGAGCACCTTCCTATCCGTCGAGCGGTGGACTATCTGGATCTAATTCGAATCCAGCAGCTGGCGGTGCGCATTCTTATCCTTCTGGTGGAGTATCTGGATCCAATGCTAATCCAGCTGCCGGCGGTGCGCATTCTTATCCTTCTGGTGGAGTATCGGGATCAAATGTCAATCCAGCTGCCGGCGGTGCGCATTCGTATCCGTCTAGTGGAGTATCTGGATCGAATGCTGCAGCGGGAGGGGCTCATGGCTACCCAGCTAGTGGCGGATTATCAGGAACTGGTCAGCATGGCTCACAACCCATACACGCATCCAATAGCAACCCTACGTATCAACAAAACCCACCACCATACTCTCAGAATAATCCAGTAAACAATCAATATAACCCTCAACATCCACAAGGAAATTATGGCGGACATAACAATCCAAACTACGGAGGACACGGAGCTCCTCCGCCACCGTACGGCGGCGGACCGCCAGCATACGGAGGATATGGAGGATATGGAGGTCAAGGCGGATACGGAGGTCAAGGCGGATACGGGGGTTTCCCCGGATATGGACCCATGGCAGGCGGCTTCGGCGGAGGATACGGCGGCATGGGAGGCTATCAGAAAAAATCTAGCTTCTTCAGCGGCAACACTTTCGGCGCCATATTAGCCGGACTCGCCGTCTGGAACCTGGCCAGATCTGGAGGCCGCACAACCAACAACTACTACTACAACAACAACAGCGACAATAAGCCAGGTAGTCGTCCAGAAACGGTAGCAGCGAACATACCGCCAGAAGCCGAACCTATCCTAGCCGAACTCTACAATTGCACGCTGACCATTGCCAACGGCGACAAGACGGACGTCACTCTAATTCCTTGCATCATCGTGTCATCGTTCGCGTCCGACATAGAAATAATGAAAAGTCTTAACAAGACGGCAGAGGAGAACAGCGGAAAGGATGCACTCAATTGCCTAATCACGATGGTATTCAAGAACGGCACCGAAGCAAAAGTCAACATGCCTTGCGCCGACCTCTCCAAGATGGCTCCTAAAGAACCTCCCACGACAGAACTGCCGCCAAGCTGCAATCAGACGCACATCGAAGGTCTTGAACCCGCCAACAATTGCAGCAAGTTGACTTACACCTACGCCACTGACCATTCTTTGGAAGTTGTGCCGCTAAGTACAACGACCGTGCTGACGCCATCCGCATCGACGACGTCGACAGAAGCCACATCGACGACGTCGACGGAAGCCACGTCGACCACCACCCTCAACGAATCCACATCGACGACGGTCGAATCGATCGTGTCATCATCGACAGATTCAGATGCCACGACAGTAAAATCGTCCGAATAACAAACAAAAACATTTCCTCTGACAAGTATCACAACTGGTTTACGATTGATGAATCAGATGATTTCTCCACGTCCGTCACAAACTGCATATGCGTCATGTGTGTAATTAGTCTGCGGTTGTTGAAAGTGAAAGTTTTCAGTGAACGATACCATGACAGCTAATTTTATATTTAATCAAAATTTCATTATATGTATCCGACTTGTAAAATTAGTGTTAGCCGACATGAATATTGTGTTTCATGGCCATGTATCACGTGAAACAAGTTTACCTTTATGAGATATGCTCCAATGGCTACCGTGTCAATGAAATGATGACAATTTTATTATTTGACAATGTCAATTTGTATGTATTTTAAGTTTAAGATATAAATTTACGTTCCATTAATAAGCCGTGTGTATTAAATATTATTATTCCACGTGTGGAAACCGAAAAATGTGTGTTATTAATGAATAAATAATTTAATGGTTCTCTCTTATTTATTTTAATTATCTCGAATTTGATGAATTTAAACAGTTGAATAATTAAATATTTACATACTAATCGTGATTTATTTAATCGTCTAAATGAGTTTTTATTTGTATAGTCAATCAGAATTTTAAATATTTAAACGCAGAACTAAGCAATAACTTTAATATATTGTACAATCGTCTCATTTAGCACTGTATGGGCGTTAATCATTGCTCTTATCAGATTTATACCATCCTATCCAGTGTTTCGCAAAATAGCAAGGTATTTATCTTATATTATAAAGATTGCTATTACGCAACAAAGTTAAGAGGAAAGCGAATATCGAGACAAACCTCCTTTCATTTGCTTGGACACGGCACGGAGGGAAGAAGATAAACGTCTAATGCCAGTAATGGCCAAGAGAAGGAAACCTCTTTTCTAAAAAAAACGCATACCAAGACGGGTTGGACTACCGCGGTATAGGCGTAAAAGGGGAGTCCTCACCCCATTGTGAAATCCAGAATCCCTAGGCCTCGACTACCATTCGAGAATCTGGCAAGGTCCATAAACTCAACGAGTGAGTGTCACATGGCTGACAAATGATGATGATAATGATGAAATTAAAACATATGTTTATGACTTAAGATCAGATTTTAGGTAAACAACATAAGCCAAGTCTTCTACTGAAAGATCATTCTAGAAATCAGCGACTGCTCTCACGTCTACTATCCACGTTTTCAGATCGAATGGACAGTCATGCTAACAATAACAATTTCTCGAGAATGATCACATTGCTTCTTTTGACCGCAAGCAAAAGTATAATATCAAAACTACGCCAAAGACATTGCAAGATAAATTTTATATTGTTAAAGTTTGGTCAGCTTTTCACTTTAATTAAAACGTAAAAAATATAAAATCACGTAAAAAAAATCTCAAAAATAATTATTGGGTCAGCGGTTTTTCCAATCTTCGAAGCACTTTTAATATAATACAGTTAAGATATTCTGTCTTTCATCATCATCATAGGCGTAACAGCCCTATCGTAGAGCCCTGGCCTAATCCAACACCCTTCTCCATTTTATCCTGTCTGCCCCCACGTCGCTCCATCTTCCGGTAAGTTTCAATGATGCAGAGTTCCACTGTACACAGTCCAACCTCCTCAGCCTTGGCCTTCATTTCCTCAGAGGACGAGAAGGCTTGTTAATCATAAGCCTTTTTGGCGCATTCTTGAGATGTATCCGGTATATCCTTGTATAGTCGGTACAGTTTCACGTTGCTTCGGATACGCCATTCCTTGTCGTCGAATACGGTTCCAAATATTCGTCTTAGTATCATCCTCTCCAGAATATCCATTTGCCGCTCATCTTGTTTTGTCAAAGCGTTGGGCTTTGACCCTTGACTTCAGTCTGCCTTGAGAGGAATTTCGATCGTAGATCCTGTTGAAATTCAAAGTAGCACCAGTTTGTCAGGATGGTTCTTCTTCTTACTTCCAAATTCCAGGTTTCATTCTTTTTTGTAATAAGTGAGCCGAGATATGTGAATTCCTGGAAGGCTTAGAAGCTGTACTCTTCGACTTTCACGGGTTCAAGGATTCGTACTTGGAATATGGGCATGTATTTTGTCTTAACCTCATTGATCCACAGTCCCATGCCCATTGTCGCTCTCATTATTTGCTGGCATGCATTCTTGAGAGCCGCCAGAGATCTAGTGAAAATGATATTCTGTCTCTATCTCCTTTTTTCATTGCATGAAAATCCGTATCCGGAGAATAAAGAAAGACATCAAAAGAATGTTCTTTTTCAGTAAAAATTCTTTCCACACTTTCCACAAATCAAAAATCATAAAGGACACCAGATCACGTCAAAGCCAATGCCAAAATACGTTAAGGACAAATGTGCCAAAGCAATGATTAAAATTGGTCGAATCAATTCGCGCAAAAATGATGTTTTGCATAAAAATATAAAACAACTTAATTTTCAAAATCATAAATATAATAAATAAATAAACAACACAATTGATCCATCCATAAAATCTCTGATTATATGGATGGAAGAAAAGGCTATGAAAATACATCTTATGGAACGAACCCCTAGTACACCTCGAGGAAAACTTAAATTTTGCGCGAGCAAAGAATAGCTAGAAGGGTTTTAAAGTGACAAACCCTTTATAATCTCAAAATAAAGGGCGAGCTTGCGACTGCAGATGCGAAAGAAGTAATGCTATATTAACCAAAGGTAGTAGATTATATCTGAAAGTAAATGTCTAGCAGGAATTATTTAGCCAAATCTGAAAAAACTACCAGTGGCTTCAAGGTAGCAGAGGATCTGGTGATGATATTATTATGCAGTAACGCATCCTGTGATCGAAATATGAAACTGTGGCTGATCAACCGAGCTCTCTAACCTATATCATCGAAGGGTATAAGCATGGACTTTAGTCCTGTACATTGAGAGTTAATAATAACACTTGGATGACGATATAGTTTTTAAAGAATGATTTAATTCCAGAAACAAAA
>JAGXCT010034135.1:0-18990 GCA_022495035.1 Philopotamus ludificatus
ATCATTTACAGTTAGAGTTAGAATATCGGAAGGTTTAACTATATTTTATGTACAGCAAATTTATAAATGTAAAATGTTATAGCATGGCGACCTTTTGCGTTCACGGTTTCAATCACAACAATTTTACTAAAACCTTAAATGAGATTTATGGTCATGAAAAATTTAATCGGCCAATACGATGTCCTAAAAATCAAATTTCGATAATGATGATCCTGAATTCATTTAATCAAAACCAAGGTTATCCATCGAGGAGTTATTAGAGAGGCTTTGAACACCTTAGTTTACAGGACAAAAATATATTAGGGGGACCGAAATATAATCAAAATTTGTTCAATGAGCTCATTCAAACTTACGTCATTACATGCTATTTTTGTTCGATCAATGAATGAAGGTAAAGGAAGCCATGAAAAAAAATACCAATACTAACGGGGATGTTCTGAAACTAAACAAGTGTTCGGTGGATTAAAATGTTTAAAAATTGAAACAGGAATCGCAAAGATGTCACACGAAAGGGGCGACCCCAAAAATTAGACGATGATATCCTGAAGGCGACGGTGGATTCAAATCTTCGTCAAATAATTGAGGAATTATCATTGAAGATGGTCTACAGTTCAGGATGATTTTCGTCGCATAGGAAAATTTTCGTCGCATAGGAAATCTTTTGTTTCGGTATGAAGCCGATCTATTTTTGTGGCGAATTGTAACTAGAAATGAGAAGTGAGTGCTATACAATAATCCTGTATTAAAAAAAACAATGGCTTTCTTCTGGAGAAGTACCTGTTGCAACCCCTCGACCATCACTAGCAATAAAGAAGGTCCTTGTTTGTGTGCGGTGAGATTTTTCTGGAATTATAAGATCCTTTAACGCGAGAACGCGAGGCCTCACAATGCAAAAATAACAAAGGAAAAATAAGAGAGCTTGGATTGGAACTTTCCACTCATCGACCCTATTCACCGAAACCTTTTCAGATCGTTAGAGCAAATATTACGAGATAAAAAAAAATAATAATGTTGCAGAAGTGAAAACACATTTTTTGAAAAGATTTTCAGTGAAAATTCGTAGGACTTTCTGTAAAAAGGAATCGAACAACTGTCTTCCCACTGGCAAAAAGTGTTAAAAAATGATGAAAATTATGTTGTTTATTTTTTTAATAAATAAATGTTTTTCGCCAGCAAAAAGGGTTGGATTTTTAGATTTTTTCATCATGACAACGTGTGCCCTTACATGACGAGAATGACTCGTGATAAAATTCAGGAGCTTGAGAATTTATACCACGCCAGGAATAAACAATTTCATAACGTGAACAAAATAAAAATTCACTTGATGTAACCAAACAGTTTTATGAACCTTTAATGATCTTAAAAATAATTATTAATATATAGATATTTTTGTACACAATGTTGAAAATACCACTCTTTATCTCTTTTATGCCAATGTAACAAATAGTGAGCCTTTGACAACCGATTAAAGTAAACACTATTGGAATAGAGCTGCAGCAAGGAATGTGTCCGTTGCATAATATTTGCGGATGATATCGTTCTCCCCAACGCAAATACGAACGAACTGCAGACAGCTGGAGAAGTCGCTCAGAATCCTACGGGCTCATAGTAAGCAACGAGGAAATATTTGCACTGTGCCTTTTCGGGAAAACCTTATGAAGAAAGTTGGAAGTTAGATAGACGAGAATGACGTTAAAAAAAAGTTTATTAATTTTTTTACGCGACATAATGAAAATCATAAAAAAAAATTCAACGACAACTACGATAAACTCGCTGTATTCAAGTGAATAATTGTCGGACAGTGTCAATAATATTTTTAAATAAAATTGGAAAAGTCTAGGCAAATATGGGAAAATTTATTTACTGGATTGCAAAAAAGGGATCGCAATCAAGTGTGACAATGACATTAAAAAAAATCGATTCTGAGGGATTTAACCGACGAAAAAAAATCTTTGCAGGTTTAAGTGTACCTTAACTTGTGCAAAACGTAAGAAATATCCCCATTATTAAAAATTGAATTAGAGGAAATTAAAAATTAATCAATTACTGAAACTGTTATTACAAAAAATAATGGCTTTTAAAAGTCCAGATAGCTAAACCGACGCTGAAACCGAGTCTAACAGTTAACAAAGCCTTTCATGATGGTACTACAAAAAAATCATCCACATGAAGTGCTTCAATAACAGTTTCTATTGCAATTAGTCGTCGCAATGAAATCATAAAAGATAAAAGCCCTTCAATATTCAATAGTAAGCAAATCGTTTACGGCAAAAAAAAGTGAGATAAAATAAATTAACTTGACTAACTGAATCTTACTTCATTGGGCAACAACTATTAATATTTCTCATCAAAATCTAATCAATATTAACAATTATAACACCTGAGAACTGTCGTTACAGCTGATGTTACTTTGGAGGATGATGTCCAAAACAAACACCAATACAGAACAAGATCCGTTGACTTCTCTGACATAAACTGACATACCGGAAAAGCGAAAATTTTGTGAGAAAACATTATCTGCAAATGAGAGTTAATTTAAGCAAAGGAATAAGATCTCGAAAACAATCAAAAGAATACATAAAATATGAATCTGGTAATTTGGCCATCTAGCAAATCACAGTAAATTACAGAATCCTCTAGAAGAAAATCTTGCTGCAAGTAAATACAATAAAAAAGTTTGAAAGAAAATGACGAACACACTTTATTCTATCATTATGCCAAACCAAACGATTCATAAAACAATTACATTAAAAAAGAAAAATTTCCTGTTATGAAATTTACAAATAAAATATGTCTGGATTGACAGCTAAAATAAAAAAAATACATATTATGAATGACTTTAAAATCTATCTAGCCATGTGATCTGCATCTGAAGCATAGCTTCAGTTGCAGATACTGCAGATTGCAGTCATAAGAGTCGAATCTCAGTATCATTTAACCAATGTCTGGTCAAAAAAACGTAATAAATATACAAGAACAACGATTTTTATCACTATATTCACTATCGCCGACTGTACGTTACATTATGTTTGTGTAAAGACCATTTGAAATTGAATTTTGCGGTTGTTATATCTTGAATTGCATTGTTAATTGTGTTTCAATTCAATTAATTTATTGTATACAAAACAGATTCAAATATGAGGTTGAAATTGACCAAAAGCTATTATAACTGTAATAATTTTGCATCAAGTGATCGTAAATGCCATTTTACATTTAATAATGACAACTGAATAACATCAAATAGATAGCTCATTATAAAACACTACACTAAAAACGCTATTTATTTAATTAAATAATTTAATCTGTGTAATTATTTTAGTGCAGTACTCAAATGTGATTAAATGCAATGTTTGCAGTTGTATGCAGTTTTGTAATTATACGGTTCAAGATAAGCAGAGAAATTACTTTATTTCTTTACATGCTTAGTCACTGGACCGTAGTGCAAGAAAGGAATTAGAAGTTCTTTAGCTAATTAAATTACCTTATATACTCACTATTACAATATGTTATAACAGTTTATAATGGATTTTAATAGAATATAAAATATATAAAACATGTTTTTAAATTGCATATCCTTTGTTGAGATTTTTTTAAAATTTATTTTTACATAGACTGGCAGAAAACGATAGTAAAAATAGATTTATTTGACGTTCTGTTTTCTGGGAAGCAATGTGCATTCCAAATAAATGCACGTCCAAAGGAAAATATGTATCAGTCAGCTTTGGCTCTCTGTCACCTTTGACATGTAACTGAAAGTTAAAGCTTTATGGCGTTGAATTTTTTTGCCTAGCGTTTAGCTTAAAGCATTCATTTCCCGTGGAATTTACAGCAGACTCCCTATATAAATCCTTACATGTTATATAATAAATCTATATATATCTATATCAAAAAAATAAATGGAAATAAATAAAAGTATGCATCTTTTAAATATAAATTAATGATAAGTATGTACTTCACGATAAATTGAATGAAATATGCACACAATAAATGAGAATCGCAATCAAAGTCAGTCTCGACAAATTACATATTATTACTCACTGATTGGCAATATAAATTTCCGAATTTGCTAAATAGTGATGGGTAATTTCTAAACCGCGAAAATCTCCGCCTACATATTTTGCTATAAATACGCGATTTTCGATTAAACGAGACATTTCATTTCATTGGTTACATATTTTTTATTAGATTGTCTACGTGGAAATAAAAATGCATCGCCTATATCACCTTTGATGTGAAATTTATTGCTGAAAAAAAAGACCCGACAACGCTTTGTGCGAAACGGCAATGAAAGCGGCGCTATATCTGCTTTGTGATTTTCGCAGAATTCATTAAAAAATTTATTCCGAACATGAAAATTAATATTCCACAAGGATAAAACTGCATCAAATATTAATTGCAAGTTATGAATATACTACGTAGTCAAAGGACCCGTGTAGAGATAATGCCTTCGTTATATTTTTGCAAAACGAAATACTAAAAATCATGTCAAAGAAAATACCTAGTGAACTCGACTTAATATTTTTCATTACAGGAACTCCCATCGCGCCCCTGGGAAGTGCGGATTCATTATAACGCGGTATGACTCTAGCAAGGTTGAGGCAGAGCATTTGGGTTTATCATTCAGCGTTTAAGATTAGCTGCAATTTCAAACGACTGCTAATTAAATTGACGACCACATATTTTGATGTAATTTTTACAATGCCAAAAAAAACAAAGTAAAAAATCGATAAAGAAAACTCGCAATGTTTAGAAAAGAAACTAAAAATTATCGAAATGCTAGAAAATGGTTGTAAATTTTCAGCTGTATGGAATTATTTCAAAATAGCTAATTATACAGTGCGATCGATTGCGCAAAAAAAATAATTAAAAAGGCTGTTGAGAGTATTACTACAGCAGAGAAAATTTCACGAACCAGAAGTTTTTTGATGACGGAAATAGAAGATTTATTAAGAAAAAATCATAATGAACAAATCACTTGGTCTTTGCGATCAATAAAAATCTCAACATAAGTTTTTAAACCAAGCAATCGTTGGTTTGATCGGTTTAAAAAACGATCAAATTTTCACATCCCTTAAATAATTGACAAATCGGCTAGTGCAGACGTAGAATCAGCTGAAAAATATCAGAAAGGTGAAATTATCGACCAAATTTAATTTTTAATGTGAATGATATTGGAAGCGAATGCCAAATCGTACGTTTATTTTCTTCTAATTCTTCTTCTCGATGGAAATTCATCCGGATAATTATAATTGAAACTCCTCGTGCCTTGAAAGGTTATTCTAAAAACAGTCTAATCAGTTTTTTGGCGAAATAATCGCAAAGCATGAGTGGTACAAAATGTAAAAATTGACAGGTTCAAAACTTGTATCTGCCCATTGAGGGTATTGAAGTTGAACCTCGATCTCTTCTGACACTTAAGACACTCATTTTACCATCAAATACCACTTACAACCTATTAATCAAGGCACAATACCAGCCTTCAATGCCTATTATTTAAGTAAAACCTTGCGCCAACTAATTGAAGAAACTGATGGAGATTTGGAGGAAACAATTTAATATAATAAAAGCTATCAGAAACATAGACGAAGCGTGGAATGAAGTCACCCAGTCGTCTATGAAGGGTGTTTGAAAAAGTTTATTGCAATTATGAAAATGATATTCAAAATATCATTGAAGTAACTAGTCTAATAGCCATATCCGAAGGCATCGAAGGTGTTGATGTAGATGATATTCAGACTTTATTAAAATCAAACAGCGTTTTTGAAATGCGGAACAAAATTAATTAATTTTTAAATTATTCAATGTATGTTAAACAGTTTTTTTTAAATCCCCCGTTGATCGCAAAATTTCGCTCATTGCGATCATGTCCAGAACGTAACCCCCGCGATGAACGGGGGCTACCTTATATATTTAATAAGAGTTTTTGTATTATTTTATTGAGGATTAGTATCAATTAGATTTAGTACCAAGAGATTTTTTTACATTACGTATATTTTTCAAAAAAAAATTGTCAAGATGGAAAACTTGAATATTAATTTATTATTTTTATGCAATATTATAGTCCATGAAATTATTACGTTAGTAAATTTATATTTTTGATAGAAATAATAAACCATATCTACCATTTGTACATGTCCACTATATGATTTTTAATGTTTTTTACACTCTAATCTCTGTAACGTATCCCGTGCGCAAAAAATCGAGTACAATTTAAATATTTTTTCGCCGAAATCTTCCTAAAGCAGGGATGGCAAATATGAGGTACGTCTAAAAGCTTAATGCGCAGTGGAAATTGTATAGATGCTTAAATCTCTTCGTGGAATTGTTATTGTGATGTTTTTCACTGTACTGACAATGCGGATTATAAAAAGATAAATATTCATATTTCAAAATGGGTATTAGTCGTTGTTACTCCTAATACTTTTCAGCTGAAATTTCCATTATCGGTACGTGAAGTTTTCTGTTTACAATTCCTCCGGCCCGGTCATGAGCAAACAGCTGAATCCATGTAACGTAACTGCAGTTTATATAAAACCGGTTGTTTGCACAAAACGAGTGTGCGAATCGAACTGTATGCACAATTTAAAAAAAATTAAAATTTTTCCAAACGCCCGTTTTTCATATGTACATATATTACTATAGAGTTTTGTGCAAAAAATTATGTCATCAAACAGTATTATTATTAATATCTCTAGAATATATATTTAGTGATTCTACCATTTTTATAACGACCTTTATATAATTTACGAGGTCCTCTAGTTTTGCCCTCGGCAAATCGTTATTATCTCATTTCGTTCGTAATTTATTTTTATTTCACTTATTTTCCGAGACGTTTTTAATATTTTCCATCATCAGACAATGTCAAAACAATATTTCGTATATGATTATTACTTTTTCGTGTCATTGCACATGTCTGAGAACCGTGACCATCCTAGATCCTTGAGGTTTATGCGTTTATTGATCCATGGCATTCTCAACAGCACCACATTTTAAGGGTGTCAATTTTAATCTTCGCGTTTTATTTCATGGTCCAATTTTCTACGACGCATGTAAACATGGAAAATACCAGACTCGGTTTTTCCATGCTATCGTAAACTTAAAATAAAAAACCAATATTGCATTTTTAGCTATCTCAATACGCCTTTTTTTCCGGCTCACAATTAGAGATTCGAAATAGAGTAATTTTGCGATTCTCTGGATCTGGAATATCATTGACCGATTGGCTCTATCAATTATCATCAACTTAGTTTTGAAAATATTAATCTCAAGACCTAGTTACTTACATTTATTTTCAACTCTTTTGAACAGATCGATGAGTAGAATTATATATATATTTAAAATTGGAGATTTATTTAGCTGCTTTTTTGAATATTCCTTCCCAGATTTCAAAGATCTTTCTTATAAAATACTCTCTGTATAAGTTAAATATTTCTGAGAAGAGTATACAGCCTTCAATGGAGTTAAGATCTGGCAAATTCCCTGGCCACTACAAGATCGAAATCCCAAAATTTTTCCAGAAGAGAAAAAATCATTTTGCAACGCTTACTGTTACAGAAAAAAATGTGTCAAACTCTTCTAGATCTGGGGGAAGAAGCATCTTTAAAATTATGTCATTTGCGCTGGAAAGATGGTTTTCGATTGATGGCAGAAGATTTTCGGAGCTTCGCAGTCTTTCGGAGGCAGATTTGGTGAATCCGTTCTCTAGATCTACACCTCACAAACTAGATTCCAACTGATCCAAATAAATTAAATTTGCTATCATCGGATAATATGACTCTTTGTTAGTCAGTTTTGGTCCAGGTTTGATAAATTTTCGCCCATTTTAATCTAGTTTTCAACATATTCTTCTTTTACATTCGATTTTTTTCGCTGGCTGACGATTCAATAAACCATCTTCGGCAATCTTCTCCGGATGGTGTGTACCTCAACTTCTACTAAATTCCTCTAGGACATCACCGTTGTATTAAAACAACCAACTACTCTCCTATTTACTTTACTAGACATTTTTGCGAAATGTGATAACGCTATAATCTCATTTTTCTGCTCACTGCTTAACTGCGAAAATTTGGCTTAATTTAATTTTTTCAATGACGTTTTGATTTGACAAAGACGAAAGACTCTTATAGACTATTGCTCTTAAAACTATTGCACTTATGTCCTGAAGTTTACGGAAAATCAGTCCTTGTTATTTTGTACAGATACTGAAAATTATTGTAGTGATTTTACTCGCGGAATATAATCGCAAATAGTCAAAATTGATGATTTCCTCATCGAAAGTGCAAACGAAACCGAAATATACACGATCAAAATTTATTTTTATAATGATAAGTGTCTTTTATAATCGCCATAATTTAATAACTGAAATATAGCATTATTTTTTAACCGCAAGTTTAATTTTCAGGTATTTCAGAGCGTCGAAAATTTTTCACAGTGTAATTCAAGACTCACGATGCTTTAAATAACGGCTCGCATTTGAATCGCGGCTCTCATTAATATAATGTTTTCGTCTGATAACATAACTGAAATATTTAAACATGGGGTTGATGAAGGTTTGGCAGCGTGATTTATTGTCCTGGTGACTCTGCTTTTGCGTTTTGTTATTAAAGGCGGCATGGATATATTATTATATTTCCAAGAAAAGAGACGTAGGAGAAATGTATGTATGTAATATATGTACACGTTGATAATATATTTTTTTTAAATAACGATATCGCTCGCTGAATAATAAGTTGTTTGCATTTCATATGTTTGTTGGACGTTTTCCGATCGCGGAATTTTTCAGATTCTGAACAATTCAACGGCGCCGTCCACCGCTGAATATTTAAACTATCCATATCTACAGAATGTTCGGTCGGAGAAATGCAGGAGAGCATCTCTTTATTTTTTCATTAGAGAATTTAAGCTATTCGAATAGACCGGAATGCGAACAAAAGCTCCGGAACATTCGACGCACTCGACGCCATACAACCCATTCAACGGACGGAAGCGAACACATACATGCCATAAATACTTTTCCACATACGTTTTTGAATTATACGAGAACAATCTGCTTTATAATAAAATCATTGTTGTATTGCATAAAACAAATAACTGCCAATCGCGCAATGGATGCTGTAGTCAAACGCGGTCGTCAAAATATGCCTAAGGCTTCGAATTTCATATTGTATTCCATTTAAAAACCTGACTAATATCGAAAATATCAATCCTTTGATTTAAAAAAAATGTACCAGAAAGCAAATATGAAAAATAGATTTGAACGGAAATTTCGTTTTTGAGGTAAAATATTTTTGATGGATGGGCTTCAATAATGAAATGAACACCACTCTATTTTAATTGAGTATTGTTGTATTCAATTTTACATACAAATGAACTTATACTTGCAGGCAACCGTAAACACAATAATAAAAAGTAAAATAATTTATTTTTAATTTTGGCTCGAACGACAGAGAAGAAAATCCAAAAACAAAAAAGACCCAAAGATATGCCTTGATATGATTAAAGTTCTCGTAGAATTACGCAACGTAATCTATGATTAAGTCATCATGCATCAGTCTGTATAAATAAAAATTTATCGACATAGCAAAAAGACCGAGGACAAAAGATTTCAATGAACATCAGCTGAAAAGTTTAAAAAGTCAAGTAATTCAAGAAAGAACTTCTTCGAAATTCCAATAATCTTAGATATTTTCTCCAAAAAAAATTTATGTATTATTGCAAAATACAAAAGAGGGGATTAAAATAACCGAAGTTGAAATCAAAATACGAAAACTTACTTACCTCAGTCATAAAAAAATAATCGCGTATTTTATAGCCTAATTTTTTAGTGCAGTTTGTTAGAATTATTATTTATCATTATTTAAGTGACACATCAGACATGTATGCAACCATATTGCGACAGGGCTTGAATATCAGCAAAGCCACTAAAGGTAATAAATATATTTTCCCATTATAAATATTAGATGGACCCAAATGTAATGTCGCATTTTCGAAAAGCATAGTTTCAGATTAGTATTCTTCAGTCCTTTGACTGAGAGAGGCGTGGTTGAATATTTTGAGTGTCGTGAGAAGTCTCCTATGTTCGTTTTGCGTAGAAAAAAATATTTTTTACGCGTTTTTTTAATATTGACCGACACGTGTCCTTCGGAAAAACATTAGCGTAGCTGTATGCTGTTTCGGTTTCACGCCAAAAAAAAACACAACGGGGCAACAAAAAATATTTTCGATGTTTATGGAGACAATAAATAAATCAGGCAATATTGATTTGAAAAATGAGCGTAAAGTGGACGATTCCGTGAAGTGGATGAAGCGGCCCTGAAAGAAGAAGTTGACTTTTCAGTATCGTAGAATTATCGTGCCAAGCCGTCACTTCATGGTCGTCAACTCAAAGATACCAAAAAAAAAATGGGCAAGATTCAAAAATAAGGCGTTTGGGTCCCCCATACGTTGACTGAAAGAAGCAAACACATGAGGTATCTGTAAGTTACTGAAGATGAAAGAAGAGTCGCAACATTAGGTTTGACAGATTTATTCCATCCAGCTCATTCTCCAGACCTGGCTCCATCCGATTATCAGCTTTTTCTCTCATTAGAGCATTATTTACGAGAATTTTGAATCAGAAGATGAAATAAAATCGGCCCCTTCAGACTATTATGATTCTAAAACTGCAGAGCTTTATAAGAAAGGCATTATAGATTTTCCTAATATATGGCAAAATATCATAGAAACTAATGGTAATTATTTTGTATAAATAAGTTTTATAAATGATTAGAAATATGAGTTTTAATTTCATTAAAAATATACGACATTACATTTAAGTCCTTGTAATATTTAAACTCGGTAAAGCGGAGAAATATATGTAATTATTTGTTGTCGAGACTAAGAATCAGCCCTTTTATATCAAATTGCAACTGGAGATGAGAAATGGATCGTTTATGATAACATTAGTCAAAAAAGGCAATGGTTTTCTCAAATCGTATTCTGAACTAAGGGTTGGAACCAGGTTTAACTCAAGCT
The DNA here is from genome assembly GCA_022495035.1 of Philopotamus ludificatus. Lineage (NCBI taxonomy): Eukaryota > Metazoa > Arthropoda > Insecta > Trichoptera > Philopotamidae > Philopotamus > Philopotamus ludificatus. Next base: position 11,014 of record JAGXCT010034135.1, read on the forward strand.
ATCAGATTTTATACTCTGATTTTGTTAAACAGTGAGGGAATAATTCTACACAACGATAATGGACTCTTTCGTAAAACCAGAATATACCAAGAAAAAATTCAGGAGTTACTCTCGGAGTTTCTTCCACGCTATTTAATACTTCCCAGACCTCGCTCCTTCCAAATACATTTTTTTCGGGTCCATGGATCACATTTCGATATAACTGAAGTCGAAAACTTAAATTTTTTTTCAAAAAAGAAGGAAAACAGTTTTTAGACTTGCTAAATTAAAATATTCGCATATATTAAACCTTGTATGTTCATTTATCGCCCGCATTAGTTACACCCGTATTTCAGCTTCATGTAAGTTACGTCACCATTGGTAGTCTAATGGGAAACTCCGCGAATAATGAACAATTATTGTTATCAAGTGCATTTCGCGGAACGGCCTTTGCCGAAATATTCGCATGACTCTCCCGCTTTTCCATTAAAATATATGTTTTGCTGTTGAATCAAACTAAGGAATATTTCGCTTTGAGTAATATTACCATGGTGAAAAATCGCTGAAGGCCGAAGGCAAAGGATGGAGCCCACACCCGGGATCCATCCCGCCCCATCCCAACGCGACCTCATCCTCTACAACCTCCATCCACTCGCCCTTCGGATGCACTTTACTCCGCTAAAATTGTGTCGTATTATTCGTTTCCTGCGTCACGGAAAATGGACGGCGGCTTTATTTTTTTTGCAGATTATATATTGCCATTTTTTTTAAATACACACCCACGCAAGTTATCAATAAATGCAGCAAGGCAACAAGAATTGCGCATTTCATATCATTTTCATCAGAATTTTCAATCTATGTCATCCTAGTTTTATTCATACTGCGTCTAACATCCATATTATTAAATTTTTAATGCAATCAATTTCAGAATATTTTCATGGTATATTAAATCATAAATTGATTGCAAATTAGACACAATGCAAAACATATTATGGAGTCAAAATTCATAGCTTAATTATTGAATATTTATTATTAATTAATTAATTAAGAAAACAGATTTACCAATTTTTCGAAATGATTAAAGAATGACACGTTTTTAATTCACATTCATTTTTAATTAGATTTTATGGCATTTTTTTTATATAAATATATTAAATTGAGATTGTTTTTGGTTAGATAATTTAAATGCTCCATACTTTCATCACATTTTGCGAAAATCTCGAGTAAACGTCGGAATTCAGCAATCGTTTTTCAGACGCTCATACTACTCTGTTAGCTTTAATGCAGCTATAACATATAAATGTAATAAAGAAAAGCATATTCAGCTGAAAATCAAATGATTCCTCACATTCAAATTGCACTGGTATACTCGAATATGTCAATCGGCCACATTTTCCTTACATTTTCCACTTTACGGCCCGAGTTGCCGACTCAGCTACGCGAACGGATACAGCCAATTTAATATTACCCTCATGATTTCAATATTTTATTTGTAGAAAAATGTTTTTCGCAAAATGAAATATTAAATATGGCCGATGCAATATATTTTCCAGCACGAGGGTAATGCATATCACCAGTAACTCAATTTGCATGATCGCTCGAATGCCTAGAAGCACGATGATGCACAATGATATTTGAAAATAATTTTCCGCAAAATATTTTCTGTAACGTCCTTATGGTAATTATTTACAAATGAAAAACAAGTGGGTTTTCCGTAAGACAGCAGAATTTTTTATGAACCTTGTTGCAATTTTCTTGGAAATTTACAGGCTCAAATAAGGTATGCTCATTATTGAATGTTATAAACGAGTATATTTTTGTTTTCCATTGTTATTTATAACCGGAAGTACGGTGTACAATTTATTTTACAATATGAATAAAAAATAATTATATAATCGAGAGAGTGCCATCATGAAAAATATTATTCGTTATTGTAAAAAACATGGAGCATAATAAATAGCAATTCTATTGTGGGCGATTCTGAGAGATATGGTAATTTCAAATAATGCAATTTTTCAGATTATTATAATGGCTTATCGATTGATTCTCCACTGAAGAGCTTTAAATTATCTGAAGGAAAAAATGCGTCTATTTCCATCTCAAATAACGGTACAACTGCTTATCCTGCAGATTATTTTACAATAAAATAACGGATAGTAATTCTTTAATCGACTTTCGAACGTCTATATTTGTTTTCATAGATAAAACGAGACTGTTTTATATTGTTAATGTTAAATAATCTACAAATAGACACAAAACAAATAAAAAAGTAGTTCATATACGAGATTGGATAAACAAAAATAAGTGAAATTTTCGTTTTTCTCTAATAAATTTTAATTTTGTCTCCTTCTGAAACCAAACACATTTTCATTTGTAATAAAACAGTTCGCAAAATTCATATCGAAATATGATTCGGCTCATTGTTCGTGGAAATATGGAGAAATTCGTACCATAATATGATAATGCCCACTATTATACTACCCACTTGGACGACTATTAGAGCAGATTTTAGAAATAAAGTGGTATTAATTAATTATCTAGTGCCTGCGGAAAATCCCCGGTATGGAAATTTCATAAAGCACTCATTGCATAAATAGCTGCATTGGGATGCGATTGTTCAAAGATCTTATTCACTTAAATACATATATATGATAAATAAAATAACATCATATTTGTCGATTATTTTATCATACTTATCATATTTACTATCAATGTGCGTAGACACAAAAAACCCTTCGATTTAGTTTGAGCCGTAAATAAACATCGGTGAATCCGTTGATTTACGATATTATTTACCGTTGATTTACGATATATTTTACAGAAAATGAAACATTTTTTTTAATTCTTTCTAATCTAGTCTTGTTCAAAATTCGTAATCGATCTAATCCGCCTCGCTATCAATATATATTATGTTTAAAAAAATCTTTGATTAATATTTTTTCTTCAGAAACATGTAACAAATGATAAATTAGATGAACCTAATCAAAAATTTAAACTTCAACAATTTTCCGCTGTTTTTTCCACGAATTTATTCGCGTTTTTGAGAAAGATTTACAAAGAAATGGGTAGCATAATCTTAGTCGGAATGTTGAAATAATATAATAACTAAACAAAATTTAATTGTTGAAAATAAATAAATATTAAAACGAAACGCTTCATTTTCTTTTCATTCATTTTTCATATCTAGTGTTGATTTATATTAAAATCTATTCAGGTCAATTTTTCAAGCAATTCCTTAGAATATCTCAAAGTTTTGCAGCTTTGTAGATTTTTTTCTAATAATACAAGTAATTCCGCATTTAAAAAAAGATTAATTTTGTTCAGTAGATACTCAGATTACATAATTTTACCAATATTTCTAACAAGATTTGAAAGATCTCTTTAAATTAACACAGAATATTTATTTTCATGATGTTTTTTAAAATATTTAGAAAATATCCTTTAAAATAAGATATATTGTGGTCCCTTATTAATTTTTTGTAAAAGCCTGAATCTGGGATGGCATTGAATCTACTAAATACTTTATTGTTTCTGTCCTCTCTTCTCATAATAGACCTTTGTTTTTGTTATTAGTGATATTAGATTGAAAGGCTATAAAAGCCCATAAAAAATACATTTTCTATGGGGTTTAAATCAGGATTAAAACCTGGCCATGACAAGGCCTTGAAATATCAAGTGTTTTATCAAATCCTTGACCAATAAAAATAAGAAAGAAATGTTAGATATTTTTTCCCTAAACTAAATAAATGGTTAAACAATCATTTTTTTACCGTTTTCGCCAGATGATGTAGTGCAGAATAGTCCTGGAAGATGCAGTGGTTTATATTTCTGCATTAAGAATTCTAGATGAACACTAAATCTACAACTCCATAATAAGAAAATTATCCATAAACCATTTTCCTGCTGGATGCTTCAATGTTGACCTGATGCATTTTTCGTTAAACTCCCTCTGTTTTCTTTCTTATACACCAACCGAATGCCATCCGAGCCAAACAACTTAAATTTGCTTAGATCCGAGAAGATAATTTTCTTTCAGTCCTCTTTAATCCAGATCCGGTAAACTAGAGTCTTTTGGTGTGAATTTGTTTCAGAAGAAGTGTTTTTTTAACCCGTGTTTTTGCTAATAAACCATCTTCCCTGTGCCTTCTCCGTATCATTTCGACATTGATTTTGGTTCTTTCAACTCCTGTGGGTTATGTTCTAATATCCACTACAGTTTTAAATCGGTTTTTGAGTAGAACCTTTCAAAAATACGATTTTGACGACTTATCATAAATGTTCTTATTTATTTTTAAATATTTCCGATACTATATCACAATATACAAAAACAACTTCTGATGAAATAGTGAATTAAGACGGGACTTTAAAAATTATACCCCTTCACTCTGGTCACAAATTTTACTTGAAAACTAAGAAATACAACCTTTTTTCCGATAAAAATATATTAAAAACGATTATTTAAAAAAGTTCCAATATGTCTTATTTTAAATCATTTATATTATATTATATATATATAAAATAAATGATTTTCATTGGCTAGGAAAACGCATTATCAGCGATTTATAACGTGACGCGCATAATTTCGCAAACTATGCATTTTGTATTAGGCACACTGGTGGGATTTCCTTCGATATATCATATCAACCAATTTCACATCAAATTGCAAATTATTTGCTACGCCATTAAATTACATATTTACATTTAAAATAGCAATTTTATACACATACATATATTATACAGACACGTGCATCACAAATACGAACTGGGAATTAAGGCTCCCGATGGTGCATATGTAATGACGTTTCTGCTTTATCAAATAAACTAATGCATACAATTATTTATTCATGCATAACACGTGGCATTGGATTATTAGTTTTAACATAGTAAAATTGAAAAATCTCACCAAATCCGGTTCCTCGTAGATGGTAGATTCGTAAACCATGCTGTGGGGCCTTCGCTCGTTCTTCCGCGACTTAGTCTCGTCCAAGCTCTTGTCCACCGTGTTGGGACATTCTTCGCTAAGATCTTTTCTGGATCCTTTGAATATCACAGATCCCAATCTGTTCAAAACAAATAAATACTAAACTGTGATATATATTGGGTGAAACGGAAAGAAATGTCATTTTTTCTGGTGCTTCACTTTAAAACCAGATTGTCACCAGTTATCGTTGAGTTAGCACATCGTATTTGATATCATTTTGAAGCTCTGTTTTTGCTCTTGCCATTTTTTATTTTTTTTTATTTTCTTTATCGTAGTAGAAAAATGCAGAAGCCCGAGATTGAAGAGACGCATTTGCGGTATTTCTTGCTGTTTTTATTTGATAAGGGATTAAAGCCAAACGAAGCTACACATTCCATCTGCAATATATTAATGGAGATGTCTTGAAACTGCGAATGTGCTTTAGATTGTTTAAAAAGTTCAACAATTGTAAAAGGGAGTTAAAGGACGAACCAAAAACAAGAAGACCCCTCAAAATCGACGATGACGCCTTAAATTCATTGGTGGAAGCTGATCCGCGTAAAACAGTGAAGGAATTTTTACATGACCATGGCTATCCAATAACAACTGTGCCAAATCATTTGAAAAGGTTGGAGAAAAAAAACAGGCAAGGAATTTGGGTACCGCACGATCTCTCCCAACGGCCTTGGAGCAACGCGTAACAATCTGTGCATCTTTATTGTTCAGACACGAAACAGATCCATTTCTTAGTCGAATTATTACTGGGGATGAGAAATGGGTCCTTTACAGTAATACCAGACGAAAAAAACAATGGTTATCTCCAAAACAGGTACCTGTGCCTACTCCTCGACCAACATTATCATTGAAAAAAGTTTTGTTATATGTTTGGTGGGATATTTTGGGTATAATTCATTATGAATTATTTAAACCTGGTCAGACAGTTACGGCAGAGTAATACTGTGACCAATTAGAAAGGTTAAAAGTTGAGAAAAATATGATCTGTTCTGGTTAACAATAGGAGAATTTTACAGCATGATAATGCAAGACCTTATGCGGCAAAAATCACCAAGGACAAAATCAGATAACTAGATTTAGAACTTCTGCCACATCCACCTGACATAGCACCTTCCGACTATCATTTATTTAAAACAATGGAACTTCGGGATAAAAAATTTGCAATTGTTGAACAGATGAAAAATCACCTGGATTAACATTTTAACAGTAAACCGCCAGAGTTTTACGTAAATGGAATTAAAAAGTTGGCTATGTTATGGAGGAAGATCATAGACAATGAGGGAAATTATATAACAGAGTAATATTACGTGGTTTTTCCTGAAATATTTTTTTTGTTGCACTAATAAAAAATGTCATTTCTTTCTGTTTTACCTAATATATATTTTTTTAGCTAAGCAAAATGATTTAATGCCTACCGTCGAAATATGGAAAAGCTTTTGGACCTCGTCTTATTCGCAGATGCATCATTCGCACTTGAATCTGCAAAAAAATATATATATAAATAAAATGTTAACAAATTAATAGTATATTAATGTTATAAATCGATATCACGTTAATGATTTTATTTTTCAATACACTGAGCTAATAAAATTTTATTTTAAAAAGTATTGCACAAAATCAGAGCAAAGACACAGGATTCAGTTTTAGGATCTTATCATCCAAATATATTAATATTTCTTTAGGATCGTTATCATCGAACCAGAGTGATTCTCCCTAGCTAATCATATACCCATCTGGCAAACAGAATTATCAACAATCAACGACCGATCGCAAACAAAGCGTTTCACTGCATCCGATCTCCGGACAAACGATGGTCAGCTACCGGCGGACGTAACATTAAGAGCAAATAAATACTATATTAATCAATAAGAATATTTATTTATTTATATATATACGCCAGTTAAATTGGTGGTATAGTCAATAAAAAAAAATTATCGACTCGTATCTATAGTTATCATTAAGACGAAAACTATGGATGGCCTGAAAAGTAGAAAAGGAAAATCCAGCGTTCAGAAAGACGACTGTTTCCAAGCATAAATATATCTACACGAGCATATAATCTTAATTGAATACTATATGTTAACGCATCTCAATGTAGATTAATTAAGGATTGGTTGTCATGAATGAATATTTTTTTTAATATATGAAAATGTCTCTTACATTTACATCCAGCTATAAAATATCCTGGTTTATGATAAAAAATATATATTCGATATAAAAATGTGCTATAAATGAAATTTTCACTTCTTTGTATGATTTTTAAAAGCATTAATTACTCTTATTGATATTTTTCTTTGGTTTTTCTGTGAATTCAAGTTGAATCCATTAATAAATTGTATAATGTCTGCAATAAAAAATAATTTCTAAACCCATTCACAGTGTACGACAATAGTGATTTTCCGAGAAATATCAACTTTCAACATTGAGAGAATAAAGACAGACTTTGATGTATTTATTTTTTCAGGTCTGAGATTAAATTAAAATTAAACTAAACCTTCTGGCGATCGTCTCGAATTACACGCAGAAACATTATACGTGTTCTAACAAGTTTCTGCACCACCACATACGACCAGGAAACTCGGATGTTGTCCGATATATGGCCTCCAAACTCGCCTGACTGCAATCTGTTAACTATTATATATGGCGTGTGGTTTAAAGGATCACTAATAAGGCTACTTGTAATAATAAAGGTAAGCTGAGGAAGAGAATTTGCCAGGCGTTTCAAGATTTATCTCTTGAGGTTATAAAAGGTGCCTGTTTTCGCTTCCAGGGTCCTTAGAAGGCGGTGATTAATGCTGAAGGTGACTTTATTGAATAAGTTCATTTATAAATTATCACTTTTCTCTCGTATTCGTAATTTTTAATATTTTTTTTAAAATCATAACATTTATAAATGATTATTTCTTTGGATTTTCCAAGATAATACTATCCGTGCACTTTGTTTTTTTTGCATATCAATTTAATTTAGTTATACAGGTAGTCCTCGACTTACGACGGTTCTACTTACGACGATTCGCACTTAC
>JAGXCT010034136.1:0-12309 GCA_022495035.1 Philopotamus ludificatus
TCTTTACTTACTCCCTTGTCGTTTATGTAAAAATTGATATTAGATTATCGATCATTAAATTTATTTTACAGATCTTTAACTGGAAATAATTTGTCGCGTTATTAAAAAAATAATATATAATTATTTTTATTATTTTTTATTGTTACGTACAACGTGATCAGCACAATAGGTCACATGTTCGACAATGCAAATATTTGATATATGTAATCAAATATGCAAGCGTGTTATTATGATAAAATTGCACATTTCCTTGACGTTATAAAAATTAGCGATTGCGAAACGACCGACAGTCATCGGTCATTCTATCAGCTGTTCGGTCATCCGGTCTCTATTCAGTACAATGAATTTGTTTTCGATATTTTTAATCCTCGCCAATATCGTGTTTCTGCACGCTATCAATACTCATCTGCCGCATTGCAATGAAATGATCAATGAAGACGAGATTGGCTTGGGAAATGCAATTATGCATTGCATCGATACTATAAATCCTCATGATTTGTTTTGGTATGATATACTTGTTTCGGTGTCACGAAACAGAGTCAGGACCATGGTCAATGAGGAGTGTGAAAAATCTGATATTTACAAAAACTGTTTCGCCGAATATTACAAGAACATATCGAGTTGTTATGATTTAACGGAGCAGTTGTTCGTCAAGGTGTCGCTGGATAGAGCGAATCGCATTGCTGATTATGTTTGTTCTAACAATGGATCGGCCTTCGTCGGATTTTTGGAACACAATGGGATGGATTGCTTCGAGGAGAAGGTGAACGTCGATAAGTGCTATGAAGACATCAGCAAGGAAGATCGCACGTTTAAAAGTGGTGAATCGATCAACGTAGTGGACATTCTATCCGATTGCGAGGAAACTGCTATCGAGCGAAACTGCTTAGATCGCGAGGTCTTAAAGTGCAAGTCTACTAAAGTGTCTACGTTTATGCACACCATTTTTAAATATCTCGATATCTGTTTAAAAAATGGCGTTATCGATCAATCCTAAATTTAAATGCAATTTTGCTCTTGTTTTCTAGAAAATAGAATTACGAATGCGAAGAAATTCGAAATTATTTTCCTATCGACTCAATAGAAAACAAATCTTTCCTTTCATACGCATTCCGAATAGATACGAAGAAATTGTGCCGTCATTTTGCATACATTTTTTCTCCGCAAACATATATGCCTCGGGCCTATCATGTAAAATATCATACAAATGCCGGAATATAAATATTTTCACATATACGATATATTTATCTTTTACATAAAAACATACATTTTCAATTTCTTCCGTACAGAAATCGCTCGATTACGAATGAAATTCGTATGCAAAAGTTTAGCAACACTCTCGAAATAAACTCGTAACGTCACATATATAATTAAGATGATTTAATCAGGCACTCACGTTTTAATGAATAACTCATAAAGTCACCCCACGTGTTTTAATTCAACCCCGCGACTGCAATATTAACCCTTACTCGGTTATATTTTAATTACATCCTCGAGTGTTAATATGTTTGCATATATATATATATATATTTATTTTTTTAATTACGCGATAAATTTATAGAATCTCTTATAAATATACGTGATCTTTGTTTGGCGACCGAATGTGAGGGTTCAAGTGTGTTGTCTTCATTTCTTCATAAAGCGAAAATGTTTTCCCGGAACAAAGCTTCTCTAAAACGATTTCCCAAGCGGTTTCAGTGCTCTCGGCAGACGGTGCCATTGACTTCACAATAGGTCTTCAAGAATCGACAATTCAACTTTCATAATATAAAATAAGTATATAATTAATATTAAATATTAAAATTATATTTTATGAGTGAACTTAATTGGTTATACAAAAATAATGCTCTAGTTATGTCTAATATCTATAATTAGCAAATGTTAAATTATCATGAGTATTAATTTGTATATAATTTTAATAAAATAAAGCAATGAGATCAAATACATGAATTTTAATTATAATTTATATATTAAACATTTTTTTTAATATTAAAAAATTGTATTGTGCTAAATTTAAATGATTATTTAAAAAATATAGTGGATAATATAAGAGATACTAAAAATTAATTCATATTTTCTTATATATATATCTTATATATTAAAATATTATTTTAATATTACATGGTTTCTAATTAAATAAAAGATATATTAATTTATTAGGATATTATTTTTAATTATTGTTAAAAATATCTTTCTGTAAAAAGATCATATGGAATAATATTCACATATGATAATGTAATAATTTTCATGGATTTATACTTAAATATTCAAGTCGAGAAATGCCTTAATTCTGATGTGCATGATTCATTTTAGTCCATTGTTAAAGTCCAGTTAAAAACGTTTTCGATTTGGTTTATAATTGGAGATTTTCAGGGCAAAGCAAAATATGGAAACTTTAATTTCTTTTTAGGTATTAATTAACTACTACTTTTATACTACTACTACTATTATTAACTAGATAATAATTTATTTACAGTCGATAATGATTTGTTTAGTTTGATAGAGATATCAAATTAGCTTATACCGCGCTCGAAATGCTCCTAAATTCGGTCCCTTGTAGAGTTTTTAGTTTTAAGCGATCCTGGTATTCAGGACCTGACGGAAATGCAATTCATTATAATTTCTAACTGTATAAAGGTCCTAGTCTTCTAAAACAATTATCCTGATCCCTGAAATTTTGGAGTGGGAGCCACCAGACACAATTAAAATTAAAGAATCTTTTTTTATTCGCTCGTCTATTTATTTTTGACACCCTATATAATAAAATTTTATATGATTATTAATTATTCATTAATTTAAGCTTAGTATTTTTTTATTAAACATTAGTGTCCACATATATGGACACATATATTTTGTTGTCGGTGTGGTAAGGTTTTTTCTTTCAAATATAATTGCTTCCCGTTTAATAATGTGTTGAATAAAATTATAATGAAAATATTCTTTCTATTTTCTGGAAAAAGAGCCGTGTGTATATATTTAAGCTTGCCACTTGAGATTTGTTACCATTGTTACCAATTATGATGTTTATTTGCGAATGTCTCAACAATTTCTTTACAAAAATAAGATGTGATACCTCACTCCATTACATATAATCTCTATTTGTAGCTGGTCCTGTTTTAGTGTGGTTTCGTTGAATCGTGATATTTAAAAAAAAATCTATTGATTATTTTTAACCAGAAATTATGACAGAAATGACAAATGTATTAGGCAAATCGAGAGGGCCTAAATTAATACCACTTTCCTCTAAGCATACAAATTCCAGTCACAGTCATATAATTTAGAACTTGAATAGGTAAAACATAGGGAAAAGTTATATTAAATTATGAAGACGAGAAATTATTCATCAGTTTTATTTTACATTGTAGACATGTATGTTTATTTGTAGACTGCAAAGGATTCTCTAATCTCTTTCAAGTTGACCTTTGAGCTTTTTTGGTGATGGACAATACATCAGGTTATGTCCTCGAAATTTGGACTCAACTCAAATACCACAGTTATTTTACAATAAATATCAATAAATCATGGCAGCTAATATCAGCAAACGTATTGTCGAAGAAAAACAATGCGCCAACAATTCATTCAATAAAATAATAGAGATAATAGTGATCAGAAGAAAGAAAAAGATTATAACAAGTAATTCTTTACGAGCAGATCTTGAATCTTCATCAATTAAAACTGCGAGATCTGGTGATGATATTAATAAATTATATTCTTCAAGCTAGTTTCATGTAGGGCATCCCATGTATCATTTATGGGCTATTACATATGTTATAAATTAAATATAAATACAGTTAATCCCGTTTTCACGTTCCCGAAATTCGTTTTATATTTCTCTTTTACTTTTTTTTCCCCGCAATTAGGTTTGAAAAATTAAAAATTGAAATCAATTTAAAAACATATTTATTTAAATGCGCGAAGATTTAAAATGTTTAATAAAATATAAATGATAACTTCGAAAATTGGTTAAAAACAATTTTTAAGCTGAGATGATTTGATGGGAGCTAAGAAAAGAATAATATATCTTATTTGTAGATAGACGCCTTCTTCATCAAACAAATTTAACACTGAGGAATATAAAATTAGTATTTTTCCCTTCAAAAAGTACTAGTGAATCTGCACCCAGTGGACTTGGGAATAATCTTTTAAACATTAGTACCGCAAAAATATAGTACAAATATCAGTTGACGAGAGGAAAAATTTAAAAATATATACAAGCCTAAACTTTATTATCGATTTATAAGATCGAAAGAGCTGTAAAACAGCACAAAAATTTAAACCAAACCGATTTGCGTGGTTATCTGAATAAAAAAAATATAACCCCGATCAACGTTTTCCCTTTATTTAGGTTTTTTATTGGTCCCTTCAACAAACGTAAAAACGCAGTATTACTATATATACTATATATACTATATATTACCAATAATATATGATATTATCAGAAAAATATATTTTAGCAGAATTTGAAGCGATATTTTTACATCTGTAAAATAAAGTCACACTTTGACAACATATATTGTTTTGATTATATTAGTTAGAGTACTAAAACAGTTTTTATTAAAATTAAAACGATTAATTTATGTTAACTAATAAATGAAGAAAGGAAAATTAATGTTTTAAGTCATATATTCTTAGTTAAAATTTAAAGCGAAGCATATGTCCATATGGACACACTAACCATTAGTCTGGCACTAACCGGTACTTTACTTTTCTCTCTTCAGTAGTATTTTAAAAATATGAAATCAAATGGAATCCTAAGCCTTTTGTTAAGATACCATTATAAATATTTATTTTAACTCAAATTTCATATTATATATGAGAGCTTTTTAAGCTTAATAGTGTAAGTTATATAAGCATTGTTTCCATATATAATATTTCATTGTCTATTGAATTTGGTTTATTTCAAAATTCTAATTTGCTTTCATTGATAATTTAAAAATAATTTTATGATTCATATCGTTGAAGCTTTTCTCGAAATTATTCTGATTTTTGTTAGCGTTAGTATTAAATATTCTATATAGCATTTACATCACTATGTATTATATTATTTGTGGGTGGATTGATGATATTAACGAATTTTCGAAGATATTGACAGATTTATCATTGAATATTATTATGTTGGATATTATTACTCTGAGAATATATTAAAATATGATGCCGATGTAATTTTTCTTACTACATCATAAAAAATAAATTACGTTTCATATAATAATAATATTTTGAATAGATTCAAACTATGCAAAATTCAATATTCAGGCAGCTTTGTTGTCAATATGAATTTCGGAGATAAACCTTAATATTAGGCTTACCTAGTTCAAATGTACATAATTCTCTTGTCAATAGCCAGTCTTTTATGATGATCCCGTATAAATCTGGATATTAATACAATACATATATTACGTTAAAATTAAGGCGGCCAATGTCCATTATAGCTCGGTCAGATTTTATGGCACTCATTAGCACATAAAATTGTGCTGCGAAAGGGTTAATGATGTGCGCGGTACCTTTTATACGCATAAAGCAAAAAATATAATATTTTCGCACATTTTCTGTATCGAAACTGTTACATAACGAGCGAGTCCCCTCAGTTACTCCTGAATAATGAAAAAAAAGTGTGTGGTTTACGATTGAGGGGACTGGGATAAAACTTATATATTTTTTTAATAAATAATTGATGATTGGTTTAATATGCAAATTAAATTACTCTGATTTTTCTCTGTGGTATAATTTTATTTATTTAATTATTATTATTTTTTTATTAACGAATGCGTCATAGATTCCTCTCCGACATATAAATACGGAAAACGAAAGTTGAGTACGCTTAATGCTACGTAGTTTGCTTTTTTATGAGATAATACGAAATCGATGGCGTAATGACTTGTATTTTTATGAGCAGTCCTTCTGCAAGGACTAAATGAAACCACGGGATCCCGTCGACAGGACTCAGCTTGTCTATAAAAAAAGCATTATGTGGCTTTACATTTTATGGGCAGGCGAAGAGTTAAAAGTTGGAGGCTGGGAGACGACCGTTAAAACAGGGTCGACTTGGGAAGTAGACCTCGGCAGCTGCATTAAATAATCTCACGAAAATATGCCTATCCGTCATAAAATATTTATGTGTGGCTGGATGGAATACGAGTGGAAAATTTGGCTCGAATAAACAAGGTAATTTGATTTTTTTTTCACCACGAATGAAATATGCATATTTTTTCTCAGAACGATATAGGATTTTCAATTGAATAATATATGTATATGAAATATAATTAAATCCTGAAATTTCCCGTCTCAATGGACTGTCTGAAATAATGTAAATGAAGGATAAATGTAATTCGTCGTTAGTGAAAATTTTAAATATGTATACAATCAAAAATATAATTGAAGTTATTCGTACCGCTGAATTTCGCTTAATGTTCATCAGAGAATTGAATTTTTCATCTAAAATTAATATTCTCTCTGTCAGATATGTCTAATTTTAGCTGTCACTTATAATACAGATTATTCAAATATATATATACATTAATAATTTATTCATATTTTATTGTGAAATATTATTAATACCATTTCCGCTCTCAAATCGAGTAAAATAAATTATCTCAATTTGTAAACGTGATTCTAGAGATTGCATTCAATCTTTATATATATCATCCTAAGTAATATCGCGGTTTTACTGCAGTTTTGCTATAAAATTGCCAATCTTACAAAAACAAATAAAATTCTAATAGCTGCATAACGATTCATTTCGCCAGATCGTTCTAAAATCTCATTTATTCCAGATATAAAATAAATCGCTTAATCCTATTATAATAAAATCAGTATTGAAAAATACTAATGATATACCTTTTTTTAAAAAAAATACTTTAAAAACATATTAAACATTTTGTATTTGTCTAATAAAGTCTAAAGAATAAATAATCATTGTCCTTTATTGCCTGCAATTGCGTAAAAAAAAAATATTTGCTCGGTTGCGATGTTTTTGCTCGCTCGCATCCAGTACAATGTGCCGATTTGTTAAAAAAATCCGAATAATGAAGCACATCATGAATAACTATTTATATATATTTAAAATAGTCCATTTTAAATAAAAATGTCAACATATTGATGAAGAATTCATCAATATCTTGACTTTAAATGCTTGGGGTCTCTGAGAGACCCCTTCGGACGACGCAGTTGTTTTCGAGCCGCCATGACGGATTGGTTTATATATTTTTATTTATTTTAATATATTTATTAGGACTTAAAGCAGTATATAATAAAAATTATAATACTTTATAACGTCTCTTTTTTTCTTTATTGCATTCAATGGTTTTTTTCATTATAATATCATTGACAATTTTTAAATTCTCAATTCAAGTTTTAGAAATATTCACTATATTATTCCGAAAAGTTTTTTTTTATAATTTTTAATCTGAACGTATTATAGCTATTGAAGTGAACTTATTTTAAATTTTTCTTTTATATTTTGAGACCTGATAGATTAATTAAAAATCAGAAATTTATTGTAAACTTAAATTTTTTATCAAATAATGATTTAAAATCATTTTTATTATTGAAAATCTATAATTAAAGTTAAGATGTTATAGCTTAATATAGAGTTTTTTCTCAGATCGTAAATTTTATTCGATTAATTATTTACAGATATGTTCAATGGCGGCTCGTGAATACACTATTTGGGGGTACTGTGGAGGATTTAAAATTAAAAATAATGTATTTCAAAATTGACTCGGTATGGACGGTTTGGGAACTGCCCGAGTCGCAGTGCAACACAGAGCTTAACGACGAGATCCCCCCACTTCGTTGCCGCCCCGCATCCATCCAATACACGACGCTGGTAGTGCTAACAAGCAGATAGATCTTTTGAACGCCCCTGAAAATATATTTAAAAACATCTAAAACACAATCATCTAATTATTATTTTTTAATTATAATATTAGATTTATTTTATTAAAAAATATATAAAAATGTATCGTCCATCTTGTATCGCGAATTTCATTAATTATCTTTTTGCTATCGTCGTGAGTTTTTCCCGAGATTTTTTTTGGCGCCGATTAGCGAATCAGCGCCGCGATAAAAAAAGTTGGCGCGTAATTAAAATGATGAGGTTAGAGGAGGGCGGCCATAATCAGACTTTGGAAATATCCGCTATTCAAACAAGGAACAAAGTTCATAAATACATTTCGGATATGTAAATGCGAAAAGGGAAATTGAAAACATCGCTTTGAATGCAAATGAGTCCCGCCAATTATTCAATTCATAACGCGCCAAAACAAAGCGACTAATCAGCGGCGCCCGGTGTACAGGTGTTGGCCGCCCCTACCTACGGACACTCTTTCAAAGGGCCTGATGATCACCGTAAAGGCACAGGGGATTATTGGATTACAAAAATTTGCGGATTTCCAAAGAGTCCCGGATAACACGGTTAAATTTACAATGGAAGCGCGTGACCGGGGCGCAATTGCTTGACGACTGTTTCTATTATCTCATACTATTGCAGTTAATCATGATGAATGTTAAGTATTTATTAGTATTTGTATTACCTTTTTAAGACATGCTATCTTTAACCAATTCTTTTAATCTCTGAAATCAATTTTATAATATTTTTTTTTAAAACCAAAAAATATAAGGGGTTTAATTAGCGCGTTTTTAATTTCTCCGGGAAATTTTCTTAAAGATTATCCGAGTAAGATCTTTTGTCAATATGGTTATTTTTTATATCAATATTTTTTTCTTATTTATTTTGGAATACGAATATTTCGAGAATCCTTGGAAGGGAAGTTTATATTCTATGTTGTTTTTGTATTTATACTATTATTATAATTAATTGGATATTAGATAAAACTCTAAAGATGCTTCTTATATATTTTCTCAATGGATATATCTTTTAATAAATTTATAAAAAAAATATAATGAGAGTAACTCATGGATTCGACTAAAAGTGGACTGTGTGGAAAGCGTTAAGATGGCAACGTTGATGTAATCCTTAGGAATGATAAATAAATGAAAGTTTTTATCGAATATACTAGTTATACAAGTTATATTTACTAATTATTGAAAAAATGATATTTTTAATAAATATATATTAACCCTTTCCACTGTGACCATTTTTGATTGAATCTCCTTCCTACCCTCGTTAATTTTATTCTACGAATATGTAAAAAAATATTTTATACAGGAAAAATTAATAAGAAACATCTATGGGGTTTGATCCGATATCCTGTTCAATAAAAGACTTTTTTTTAATAATAAAATAGACAAAAAGCGTGGTTAAATTTTTTGCTAATTTTTTTTTTGCCTTTACTTCTGGCCCTTTGTGTTTAACCCTTTTACCCCCACGGGACCGATCATTGGCCTCAAAACTTGCTTAATATTTATTTTTCGTTTAATTTAAATTCATAATGTTTTATGGGGTGACATGTTAACGGTTTATGACAAGTTATAGATTTTTAACATGCATATAGAATTTTATATAAAAATATTCGCAAAAAACTGATTTGATTATTTATAAGGTATTAAATAATTATAAGAACCTTTATAAAAAATTATAATAAGTTTTATAAGTTGATGGAAGGGTTTATGATATTGCTAATTTTGCTAAGCAATGCTATCATGTTTTTATGTCCATTTTTTATTTTTATTTTTCATATATTGACTGAAAACCATTTTCTATTTTCATTTCCAATTAATTTCTTTACATAAAATAATTCATTTTTAGGTTAAAAATGATTCAAACTCAAAACTTATATTGTTTTAAGAACAAATATATTTTTCTTTTGTTTGTTTGTTTTTACTTATATTTGAAGATTAGTTATTATCATACATTTCACAGAAAGAATTATGTTTTTAAACGAATTATTAGCTGAGATAAAAAAAATAATGAAAACTATTGTTTTTTACCAAAAAATTGCTTGGGATTCTTCGCATATTCTATGCAAAAAAAGACTAGGAATAAAAGGGTTAACACATAAAAATCAATAGAAAAAATAATTACAGAATAAATCGCGCATTAAAATATTAATTAACTCGTTAAATCATTAAAATATTTATTTTTTAATTTCTTACATTATACACTAGATTTATATAATTAATTACAAGTTATTCTATTGGTCTTACAGCTCTTGGAAATATTTGTTTTTAAAAAAGCTTGCGAGATTTTCAGGGTTTTTTTTAGGAAAACGTTTTTCACTCTGCTAAAAATTTAGTGAATATGTAGAGAGTATTAAAACCATTTAAATATACGTATGATTTTTTTGCTATATTAATAACAGTTGATATGTTTTTAACTTATTCTTGTTATCCTTGTATATAAATAATATACATCATATGGCGATCTAAATCATTTTTGTTATTATTTTTTATTAATAGTTGTTTAAAAATGTGAGAACATATTTATTCATAATATCATATTTTAGTACTATTATTTAACCTTTAGTACTATCAAATCTTTTACTTTAAAATTACATTACATAAAATAAAATCATGAATATCGATGAAATAATCCTTGAGTTAATGGCAATGTAACGTAAATATTTATGATAACTATTGAGCATATTGTAAATGATAAAATAATATAGCGGCTCTATATTCCCGAGAGAAAAATATGAAAAATGATTTCATATCCATGAAAATAGAAGATTTCCATGGATATGGTTTAAATGAAAAATAATATTTATGTTAAGTTGTATAAATTTAATAGTGCACATTGATTTATTATACATATTTTTGTAAATCTGTAGTATTTGGATAATGCTTTTAATATATATAATTTAATTATTATTATATATAAAAATTACGTGCTGAAAATTAGTTCACGTGGGATATAAATAGAACCAGGGTTGACATAAAATATCATCTCGTCCGCCTAAGCAATATCAAAAATGTAAGGCATTGAAAATCTAATATAATTTTCATTCCAAAATCAACAGAGACGTTATTCGCAAATTTTATTAAAATACCGGCATTACCGACCGGATTCTGCACAGTCGCATTCCTCGGGGGATTTAGCTTTGACTGGAAAACATTTCAAATGATATCTTGGCAATATTTGCAATAATACGAATACAACGACCGCCGCCTCTGAATATGATCACCGACTATTGGTACAGGTGTGCCCAATGGTGATGGCCCAGACGAATATTTAAATTTTTTTGATATCGAATTTTCAGTTTTCCTCCACAGAACGATTCGCCGGAGGCGGCGTGCCGTTTGGCCGGTGATAATTTTCAGGAATTCGATTTGGCTGATGCCGAGAATGGAGTCGTCGCGGTCCCCGAAGGTGTCTCAAGGGCTAAATCAATTTATATGGTGAATGGGTATCATTTCCCGTGGAAAGTGGAAAACGATGTTTGACCCTTGGCTCGGTATATCAAGTCAGCGGAAAAAAGGCAGCACGTAGTCTTGACTTTTCGGCTAAAGAAACACATCGAGACTATTAGAAATGATTTGCGAGGATGGCTCAACAACCGAAATACACAATAATTTAGTATTATATTTGACGCCGGCCATTGTGCTTAGTAATATACTAGAAAAAAGTAGGGAATAAAAAAAACATCGATAGTTTATTATTATTGATATAAATTATTATAGGGGTTAGAGTAGTATTATTTTAATTGTACATCGACTGTTTATATTATTAACCTACGCCTTTGATATTTTCAGATTAAATGAATGCGTGAAATCATTATCTTGATGTTAAAAAAAACAGATAACACTCCTCTCATCCTTGGACAAAATTTTCGAAAAAAACTGATTTTCGGTATACAAAACTATGCCACGGATCTCAAGGTACTTCATAGTGAGCAACATAGTTTCAGATCGAGTCACTCAATTTACCACCAACTCATACGTGTGACAGAATTCATCGGCAAAGGCAAACGAATGCCAAACGCTATTACGCGTGCTTTTGATAAAGTCTGGCATGACAGACTCATTTACAAACTAATAAATTTCAAATTCCCTCCGTTAAAGATTACATTTTTTAAATCCTATACTGTAAAACCTATCGCATTAAAATAAATGAGTCCCTATCTTCAACCCAGAAGATCCTTGACTTTTGCTTTTCTCTATACTTATTAGCGACATGCCTATCCATTGCGTAAAAGCAAAATAAAATGATTGCTCTTTATGCTGATGACACAGCAAATTTATGCAGACATTCCACTCCTGCTCATACCATTATCACGGATTATAGAATAATATTCTAAACTGCAATAAATTCGACAAAACAAAGGCAATTATTTTCTAAATATCTCTCTTAAAGTAAGTATTTATTGATAAATACCGACAATCAGATCATAGGTGATGGTTGTTGCCATGGTG
>JAGXCT010034137.1:0-26766 GCA_022495035.1 Philopotamus ludificatus
TCCATATAATTGGCTTGGCGATTAAAGGGTTAATGCGACGAGCATGTAACGTCCGCACAGAGAGACAGCCTGCCGCAAATGAGCCGCGTGCACCGCGGCGTTCGCCTCTCACTCTGATACGTATGCGGTTTCACTCGCACTTGCACATGCGCGATGTTTTTTCTCGCTCGCACCCGTTACGGAACGCATATTGTTTTTTTTATTTTTTTTTCGTATTTGCGGACAATAAGGTCATTGATTATTTATAATATTTATTCTTTAGGCTTTTTTAGACAAATATAAAAAGTTTGTGACACGTAGGATTTATATTAGAAGAGTTATTCGAGCAAAAACTCGAGGTCTTAAATAGGCACGGCTTAGATATCGATACTTGCGAGTATATCGATGCAGTTTACTGCTGAAAAAATTACACCTCGCGCACTTTCTCGAACGTAACTGTTATGAAAAGTTGCGGATTTATCAATGTAATCTCTGGCATGTTTATTCCATCTAATGTGGCCTAGTTGGGCCGAAGAATGTCGGCCAGTTCCAGCAGGAATGCATTATTGCATACGGACGATAATGATCCATTCGTATGCTACCGGCTTCATGCATTATCAGATTATCATTCCTCCGTGTCATATTTCAATTTAGGTTTATGTAAAATGATTATATCACAATGTGAAATTAATTTATGCACCGTATATTGATTTAATTCTCTATATTTCAACCAGTTTGATTTAATCGTATCAAATAAATTATATAAACATTTATTCAAAATGGCAATTAACAGCTTTATGTTTGAAAACATCGTCATTATTCTCGAAATTAATATGATTTCATGTTTCAAGAATTGATTATCTGTGATAATTTATTGTAAGAAGAAAAAAAATATGCTTAAATTAACTGCACGATTGTGCCATTCTGAAGAAATGGTACGCAATTTATTAATATTCGCCATTAAGCAAACGACGAGTGGCTTAAAAAAATATTTATTTAGAAAGTATTCGAAAATGGATCCTAACTAAATAATTGGAATCTTTTTATTTTAATGAAACATGTGAGATGTTTTGTATGAGAAAATGATCTTCGACACTGAAAATTGAGTTCAATAAGTGTTTCGAATATTGTGAAAAAGCGATTGCATAAATGTTTGATGTATCTGTAATGCGCACCGTCTATACCGGCCAGATTGTGCGGCGCACACAGAATTTATTAAAATGAATTCCAGTTCTTAAAATCGAGATTAATTAATATATAACAATATAAACGATTATCGGTAGTTCGCCTTTTCAAGCACACCAGAACGTACAGGGCTTTAATTGAAGTTCTGAACACAAATTAGATTTTTAATAATTCTGCGTATATTTTTAATTCTCAGCCAATGCAATACTACATTCTAAATTATTACAACTTATTCTTTAGAGTTTAATTTAATAAAAGGGAATACGAGGAAAATCAAAGATTTTAGAAGTGCTTCAGTCAATATTCTAGCCAACATCCCTTAACTTTAATGTCATAAAGAGAAGTAGATAGTTGCTTTCGTTTCCTTTAAAAAAAAACAATTGTAAAAATGTCCTAAGGTTAGATACTCTGGATTCGGATGTATATAAAAGTAGACGTTCCCAGTTACAAATTCAGAAGACATAATCATCTTTATTGATAAATTAGGCTAGACCTTATTAAGTGCGCTGCTTTCTGTCTTGAAAGCACC
Source organism: Philopotamus ludificatus (assembly GCA_022495035.1). NCBI lineage: Eukaryota > Metazoa > Arthropoda > Insecta > Trichoptera > Philopotamidae > Philopotamus > Philopotamus ludificatus. The sequence continues at coordinate 1,694 of JAGXCT010034137.1, forward strand.
AAGAAAACCACTCTCAAAACTCTAGGTCATCTATATATAAATTCAGAAAGGAGAAGCATTACTTTTATTTGTGTTGATCCATCGCACATGTCGCCTGGGTCACATAACTCGATAGATCTCAAGCTGTGGGACCATGTACTCCTTGTATGGAGTGGTACAGATTTTTAAGACGTAGTATAGCAAACTACATGTCTCAAAAGGATTCTTCGATACTTTAGACATCTCGTTAGTAAAGATACGGATAGATCTCGGAAGTAGAAGCTCGTCGCGCTTGGAAACGTACAAGGACGCAGGGTAAGGGGCATGGTATCCATTTACTGGAGCGACCAAGTGAAGACCGCCACAGGCTCCACCGTAGTATCCACTGCAATGAGAGATGCGGAAACAGAGAATCCTCTAGATTCAAAATCAAAAAGATTGGGAACAAGAATGGTCACGATCCTCGGACATGAAGGTGTGGACTTAAGAAGAAATCTGAAATCCTTCTATAAGGATATTCGGGTTAATGTTTTCCATAAAACTGAATATGATAGATCACCAATGAATGATCTGCACGAGTCTTAGAGTAATCAACCAGATTTTCCTGCTTTGCCCTAAAGTTACACTACATTAGGCTTTATTTTTCAGATCTTTGCCCTTTATCATCTAGTAATTTAGAATATCGAGACGCAGAATGCAAATAAGTCCTCAACAAAGAAGTGTATGGACTCAAGTAGTCTTCAGAAGTCCTTTGATGTGGTTCCAGCACCACGTCATTTTGAGCCGTGCCACTTGATAACTCAATAGAGTTGCGTCAGTGTGAACACAGATCACAGATCTTTCTATTGAGTTGCCACTCGGCTACCGGACGCGCCGCCCTCATTACACACCAGGGCTCGATCCAATCTGATCGCACTTCAGAAACGGTCGAGCCCCGTCCGCTGATGACGACGATAACTGCACGTGTTTGTACTGTCATCAGTTTGGACAGTTTTTCTCAGGCATGCCACGTCCGTGTCCCGCTTGATTTATGACTTCCGTTTCGCGGGCCTAGGGCCTTTGTGACCTAGCCGACCGGCTGACTACCCGACGCTGACGTTTCAATGTGCCCCTTCATGCGAGTGAATCATCATAATTACACTAATAGAGACGTGTGTGTGTTGTCGCCATCGCCGGTGAACAATGGCGATGGTCATTTGCTGCTTAAGGTCCTACCAAAGCGAAACGAATCCCGCTAACTCAATATTAACATATGGAACGGCGCAGATGATTGATAAGCTCGCATTGAATGTTTGCGATGCAAAAATCAACGATTCTCAAAAGCGAGTTATTATTGAAAAATGACTGTCATACAACATTATATCCATCGGCGGCAAGAAGTTGTTTGAAAGTTGTTATTATCAATCATGGCGTATTGGAGCCATCAATCATCGGGCTCATGAGCCAGAAGGCCGCTCGCACACACGGCTTGATGGACACTTCCATACAACATGTGCCCGAAGAAACGACAAGACGAACCGGCAACAGAAAAAAAGGAGCGAGCCACGGCACAAAGGCCGCAAAAAAGAGTTATTCAATAATTAAGCCGTGAATAAATATTAACGGGTTCCATGGTTAATACCCGAGCCGTATTAATTATGCAGACGGGCCGTGTTGTGTTCGGCGATGATCGCTCCAAATTCAATATTAGTACTGGGCCATGGGAACACGTATCGGACCACCTACATGTATCAGATCGTAACTCGCCGAATGACTGCTTTATTGATAGGAGCAATTAAGCGAATTAATGGGTCTTACGAGTGGAAAGGATTCACGGACCTCAATGAAAGGCTCTGTACGAGCTTTCTTAATCGACGATTACAACTAAGATGAATCAAGATTGATTAGCCCCTCATTTATTTGGAAATTCAAATCAGATTGTAAACAATTAGCAAATTATCGTTATTACACTTCTTTGACGTGTCTTTGTTTGTATATCAGATTGTGCAATTGTTCATCTCAAACTCTGATTAAAGTATGGTGACTTAAAAATATTAAATAATATAAACAATAATAAAATGAGTGACAAGCGACACGTGGCTCAAAGAAGCGCGATTCAGTATGACTGCACTGAGTCGCAGTGCGACACGGCGCTTAGCGGCGAGGCCCCCTCCCCGCACTCCGCCACCGGCCCGCATCCATCCAATACCCGATGACGGTAGCGCTGACAAGCAGACAGTACTCTTGCATTATACCACGCAGACTAAATTATATTTATATGTTTGTATACATAATAACCAGTGTTTATGACTTGTAGGTAACATGCATATTATTTCGATAATGTAAGTTAACCGCGACTGGTATAAGTTAGTAGCCAGATAGCTGTCCGACGAAAACTAAAATTCAGGAATATCTGTATAACACTGGCTAGGAGGCGTGTAAGAGGAAGAGACTCATTACCTCCGCATGTTTACGTGGGTAGTTTGGCGCGTTGAAATTAATTAATTTAATGCCATATATCCTTTAGTGAATAAATAATTATAAAATAAATACAACTGAAATAATACGCACCAGTGTCGTGGTTTGACACTGTGTGGAATATTATTGTGAGAGACTTATTACCTATGAGTCTTTAGAATCTTTATCGAATCTTCATATGGGTGAATGGCGCTCTGTAATATTTCTGTTATTCCATCTAAAATGAGAATAAATAAGAAAAAAATAAGAATAAATAATAATAAAATGAGAATAAATAAGAAAAAAATAAGAATAAATAATAATAAAATGAGAATAAATAAGAAAAAAATAAGAATAAATAATAATAAAATGAGAATAAATAAGAAAAAAATAAGAAATAAGAATAAATAATAATAAAATCAGAATAAATAATAATAAAATCAGACTAAATAAGAATAAAATGAGAATAAATAAGAATAAAATGAGAATAAATAAGAAAAAAAAAAGAAAAAAATAATGACAAATAAGAATAAATTAGAAACAATATTATTTAGCATTTTGCGCATAGAGATGTATTCAGTGCAGGCTATCTCGCGGAAAAGTTTTAAAACGGTTTTGTGATGTGTATTATAATTGTAATAATTATTAATAAACGATGTAGTAAAGCTAGCAAACCTGTTTTTTTTTTGGGCGGGGGCGGGAATTAATTCTCTCCAGTTTAGGGGGCCATGACATGAAAGTAATTGGGAAGCACTGGCATAGATCTATTCATTTTTACGATAAACAGTGGCTTTTAGATCTATGTTTTTTAACAGATTTAACAATGAAATTAAATCAAAACCAGAAGATGAAAATACACGGATATAAAAGCATTGGTAAAAAAACTTAAACTTTAAAGATTACTGATTATTAAATTACATTAATAGTGAATATGAAGATTTTTTTAGAATATGTTTATGAGATAACAAAATGAATTAAAGCATTCGATGCCAGATTTTCATACATTTCACAATTTTTCCCATAAACCCAATTTTAACCACATTTGAAGGTCAAATCTGCGCCTCTAAATTTACAAATGAAACTCATATACTTTAAAGCAGGGGTTCCCAACCTTTTTGTACTCTAGAGCACATTCTAAAATATCGATAGGGTGGCGGGCACCACTCTTAACGACAAATTGCGACAAGTATATATCACAAACATACGAACGTATTTAATAAACCTAGACACTGAAAAAAATCAAAACTCCTAGCAAATAAATAAAAAAGTTTATTTATATATTTTTAATTAATGTTTAAAAAAAAATTCTGTCTCGGTTGAATAGTGGCGGGCACATCCGAATCGTTCCGCGGGCACCATGGCGCCCGCGGGCACAGGGTTGGGTACCTCTGCTTTAAAGCCATGTTTTAATGAAATGAAATACATTAACACCTCGATAAAACGCACTTCATTTAAACAAAATAACAAAATATTTCGGTTATAAGTTGATTGTTTATTTTAAACCCACCGGTGCCGATGGGGTCTCTTTGGGGCCGCAAGTTTTTGATATTTCTCGAATAACTCTTTTATTATAAATCCTATATGTCACAAACTTTTTGTATTTGTCTAAAAAAGACTAAAAAATAATTATTATAAATAATCAATGATATTTATTGTCCGCAATTGCGTAAAAAAATAAGAACAACAATATGCGTTTCTATTCGCTCCGTACCGGGTGTGAGCGAGAAGAAACGATCAAATTATATCGATCAAATTTTGAATTTTTCTACTAATATATAACATGAATAACTATTTTTATTCTTAGAATAATCCATTTTTTTTAAATGTCAAGATATTGATGAAGAATCAATATCTTGAAACGCTTGGGATCTATTTCAATACAAAATAGACCCCATCGTCCAGAGCCTTTGGTTTCAAGCCATTATTATAAAAATGTCATATTAGACAAAGGCAATATTTCATTGTATTGATTCTTTGGCTCGTCCTTATTTAAAAATTTTCTTTTTTTAATGGTGGACTTTTCATGTGACATTTTACATTAGATTCGTTTACCTCAGCCCAGAACGAGCCATCAAACACAGCGTTCCACTGCTCGTACGATGTCAGTTCGCTTTGTGCGACAAAGATTAAAATTTTGTTTTGTCTCAACGTAATTAAACGTCAAAACATGACATTTAGAGCTAAATTACATTACAACCCTTCACCGCCCGCGATCTCATTATCCACTCAACCCTCATTTGACCTGGCGATACGCGACAAGCACAATGGGAGTGTCATTTTTATATTTTTTCCATGGCACAAAACGGGGGGAGACTAGGGTGGAGACGTCAAGTCGACAGTGTCCGACTGTGTCGACACGACGCCCCGTCATCCGGACATTGTTCCGGCTGACACGTTGTCAAAAGTGGCCAAAGCGGTTTTCCGTCATGATTCACGAAATAACAAACCGCCACATATTCATCACGCCACATTGCCATCAATCAAAATTACGATGAAAATTTTTATTAGGCCGTCGTCGAACGAGAACGGGCAATGGCGGCCGCTGACAATGACGCTGCAGACGAGAAGGGGGGGCTGAAAATTTAATCAAATCATATATTTATTATAATACGCTTTAATGAGCCATAAATTGATTTTTTTTAGTGCGTTATTTGTCAGATTATAACTTATTCTGGCGCGAGATTGATGCTCATAAAGAGCATGTCGTGAGCGTTATTTGTATTCTCAGCTCATTATAATATTTCATTTTTCCATTCAGAAATAACTTCATAATAATAATGTCTTAAACATGCGGGCAGAATGAAATATTGTTCACACGACGCCACTGCCATTTCGGTACTTTCCCTCATTATACATAAATTATATGTATATATAAAAAAATATTAAACATTATTTTTTTGCATAAATATACTTAGGACTGATTATATTTAATATATACATAGGAAAAACTGCAGCGAATGTATAATAATAGCGTCAATAAATCATGGTTTTTCATTCATACGAGTCGGATGTTTTCGCCCAAATGAGTAAAGTCGTGAGTAAAAGTGAGAATTATGAACGGAAACATAATTAGATGAACGAGAATATATATCAAAACACATAAGAAAGTTTTTAAATTGCCGGCTTCCGTATTCAATACATTTAACCTAGTCGTGCCGATGGGGTCTATTTGGAACCCCAAGTTTTATCATCTTTTAAAGTCTATCGTAAATACATAAAATCATAAAGAAAAATATTTTCAATGCTTACACGATTGTTTGTAAGATGGAAATTAAAATAGCGAAATATTTATTAAAATCCTTACTGTATTACTAATTAATTTATTCCTATACATCCGCCACGGCGGCTCGAAAACAACCGCGTCGTCCAAAGGGGGTATCTCAGATACCCCATTCATTTCAAGACAGTTCATATTGATGTATTCTTCATCAATATTTTGACATTTTTATAAAAAATGGATTATTCTATCAATAAAAATAATTAGCTCAGCTCTTGCATGTGTCACGCACACGTTTCACTCGCATTTAGCGCATAGTACCGGATTCGAGAGAGAAAAAACATTGCGCGTGGCAAGAGAAGCAAATATTGCTTTTTTTTTTCTCAATTCCAGACAATAAAGGACAATGATTATATATCTTTAGACATTTTTAGATAAACGCAAAAAATCTGTTATTTATAGCTGTGTCAATGGGACCCTAAGTTTTTGATTTTTCAATAACTCTTTTAATATAAATCCTACATGTTACAAACTTTTCTTATTTGTCTAAAAAAGTCTATAGAATAAATATTATAAATAATCAATGACCTTTATTGTCAGCAATTGCAAAAAATAAATAAAAACAACAATATACGTTTCTATTCACTCTGGAACGGATGCGAGCGAGAAAAAAATCGCACATCTACAAGTGCGAGTGAAATCGTATTAGTGACACGTGCTGCGAGAACTCTTTTAACTCTTTATGGTCCGGCAACACGGCATATGTGTCTTTAGACCATATAAAAATATGTTCATGGTTTGAAGCTGAATTAAAAAATTAACATATTTCGTATTTTTTCACATAATCTCATAGATATGGCGACATAATTAATATTTGAGATAGAAATAGGACATTTTTGTCTTACTTACTCTTACACGATTTGTCTTCCCTCTCACCTAACGAACGATCAGGTAAATATATTTGGCGATACTTTCATCATAAATCATTCAAGTTAGTAAACAGTGGCGCATGGGTCGGAACCTTTTTTTTATATACATCTATACAATAAATACTGATCTGATGATTAATAAAGCCATTGACAATTATAAAGAAGCTACTTTTTAATTATCAAGTTAATCGATTGAAAGGTTTGAGAGTTATTTTTAATATACAAAAATGAGCGGACCATAAAGAGTTAATATAAATCCTAAATGTCTATAATGTTTTTTATCGCTCCGTACCGGATGTGAACGAGAAAAATCATCGCGCATGTGCGGTAGAACCACGTGCCACGAGTCGGGAGCGTACCTCAATCGCGGCCGAACATTCGCCAAGTACGCACGTCATTTACGCATCATATTCGTTAGTTAAAAAATTTAAAATATCCACCAATTTATGAAGCATATCATAAGTAACTATTTTTGTTCTTATATAAATCCATTTTTAAAATAAATGCTAAGGTATTGTTGAAGAATTAATTAATTCTGGACTTGAAATGTTTGGAGTCTATTTTCTTACAAAATAGACCCCATCGGCCAGAGCCGTTGGTTTTGAGCCGCCGTGATGGGATCGATTAAGCTGTTATCCTTGGACAAATCGCACACACCTTTTCGGCGGCCCGGAGCTGCAGAGCCGGGTTTCCACTCCACTCCTACACGCGGACACGCATAATCAATTTCAATTATAAGCGTCACAATTACACTACAGCTTAACGTAATTTATTTTCATTTCTGCCATAATCTTTTACAACCATAAATTACTGTAATATTAACCTGTCGCCGTGCGCAATTATTCACATTGGCAAATCTCCTTGAGGACACCCATAGAAATTCTCGCGCGTTATACAATCAACTTCTGCGGAATAAAACACGAAAAAAACTTGTCCCCATCAATTTTAAATGCGATTACCATAAGAGAAATCAATTTGGTATGAAAATCGTTTACAAATATTAATTTATCGCCGTGTGTAATGTCATAGGCAATCGACAATAAGTATTATTTACGCCTCCATTATATCAGTGCTCTGTCACGGGCGATTTAATCAAAATACAAAACGCCAATGGCGCGCTCTTTATAGTAATTTATGAATAATAAATATCGAAATCGATAAACGTGCACAATAACGACGGCGATACTTTTGTGTATAAATTGGTACGTAGGCGGTTGGTCACCCGACATGGGATCGCTGTCTCGGCAATGGGACGTTACTGTAGGATGACCATATTATTCGAAGGATTGCGTTTAATTGGGTCATGTTAAAATTGTAAATCTTTGTTATACTTCGACAAAGCTTTATAAAACTAAGTTTAGTGATAATTTTGGTATTGAATACGCAAACCTAAACAAATATATATTAGTTTTCTTTCCGATCCCGCTAATTTAAGACAAACTTCAATAAATAAAAAAAAATACCTTGAAGTAATAAATATAGAATTGTATATTCAAATTGCTCTTCTAATTTTTTTCCTCTCCGCTAACAACTTCTTCTTACCTGTAGTACCATTACCCCCTGGGAATAAAAACTCTAATAACGATTATAACAGAGATACCGCTGATTAGCCACATAACCAAAAATGTAATGGTTAGCAATCTTTTGCAAATAAATCAAACCAAATCAATTGATACAAACTAGTAGTCAAAAATCGTTTTTTTTATTCCAATATTCCTTTATCTCATCAACAGAACCAATATACCCTAGGAAGGTAAACCCTAATAATGAAGGTAGATAAATGATTTAGTTGATACTCTTCCTCCTCACTAGAATACCTCTGCTCTCTCTTTTGAAAGGTCCTTAATATGATGAAAGAATTGCTATTACGCAACAATTTTAGCTAGAAGCGACTCGTCACACCGGAACTCCTAAAGAAAGGGAAAGCGAATACTGAGACAAACGTTCAATGCCAGCAATGGCCAAGAGAAGGAAACCACTGCACCATGGATGTAAAAGGGAAGTCCTTACGCCTCGACTTGGCCTCGACTAACATTCGAGTGTCTGTTAAGGCACAAACACTCAGCGAGTGAGTGTCTCGTGGCTGGAAAACGATGATGATTACAATATTTTTTATAAGCCCGATTATTTTTGTCTCTAATAAATATGAGTATTATATTAAATATAGAGTAATATCAAGATGAATTGAAAAAATAATATTACATAAAATAATAACCGATCTGATCCTGCAACTCTATCACTCACTACCACATCTCGACGGTCCTGGTCTTCAACAGCCTGCACTCCAGCAGAGAAGCGTCCTCCTCAACCCTGGCTAGGGATGCGATAGTTACCGTGATGGTGATTTATGTATATATTAACAAAGTTATACAAATATGAACGATGAAAACTTGTTATCAGTAAAATAAAATATCTGATTGTTTAGAGAAATTATGACAAAGTTAAGTTCTATATTGAAATATGAATATATCCGAAACTCGATTGATGTATTAAGAATTGCTGATAATAGTAATATCACCGAAGCGATGATAGATTATCGTCATTTCCTCAATTTCATAGTTTTTATTGGCGAATATTCAGATAATTGCAATAAATCATAGGAATGACATGCCATTATATAATTCCGAGAATTTTCACAATTAATACGACGATCGTTTTTCTTAAACGCTTCCATTCACCGATTCGTACACGACTCGCCGCTAATAAATGATGAATTGCTTTTGCAATTTTTAGCTCGCGAAGCGAATTAATCACGTAATCGAAAATGACGTACGTAGTTTGTAGCGAGAACAAGAGGGTGGTCGGAGGTGAGGTCGGAGGAGGCGGAGTGGGAGAGAGAGCGAAATGCAAATATCAAGGCATCAATCAAAGGATACCGGGACGTTGATAAATGAGTCCCGATTCGGCTCGGTCATTAATTTCCTTTTGTACAGGACTAACTGCCTGCAACCGAATCGATACCGGGCCGGGGCCGGAATCGTTCCGCAGACACCAATTATTATTATAAAACTGCGAAAATGGCATGTGCAGATTGTGGCTGAGCCATGTTTTATGGTCGAGCAAAAAATGATAATGTTTTTCTCAAAAAGTCTTGAATTATTCATTTAATATTATTTTTGGCTTTCAAGAAGAAACGTAACTGAGCGAGTATTTGAGCTTAGAGATGAACTTAATTTTTTTTAATGTTCGAGTAAAGATGGACTTTTCAGCCTGGCTAAATAATAAGGAATGGATTATGCGCCTTGACTATTTAGTGGACATTTTCGGGCAGTTGAATAAACCAAATATTCAGGCAAGGAAGTATACAAATATCATATAATAGGTCTTTCCCATAATGAAAGGATTGCTATTGTGCGACAGGGTTAATAATCAATTGTGACTCGTTATAAGGGGGATAACGCCCAGAGAAGAGGAAAACTAATACCGAGGCAAACCCCCTTCTAATTGCCTGATACAGTCGAGAGGGTAAAGTCCGATACCAACAGGGTAGAAGATATACGACTCAGGTTCCTTTGACTGCCATTCGAGAGGCTGGTAAGGTCCATATGCTCATCGAGTGATTGTCTTGTGACTGGCAAATGATGATGATGATAAAGATTTAAATACCTTGTCATTGTTTATGAATCAATATGACAAAGTCAAGATACAGGAACAGGACGAACAGCCCATGGAATTAAGAAAATCTCCACTTTTTATTAACCTTTTCCACTCCATGGGCCAGACGTATTGGCCCAAAGGTTTTTTAGCACACAACTTAGAGCAAGTTTTTTTTATTTAATTAAAAAAATATGTTTTTTGTGATCGGATAACAGATCAAACCTTAAAGATGCTTCTTCTTCATTTTTCCAATAAATATCTCTTAAAAAATATAATGAGAGTAACTCATAGATTCGACTAAAAGTGGACAGAGTGGAAAAGGTAAAACCTCGTATATCTCTTGGTAAAGAGTGGTTTCATCCAACGGCACGTGTCTTCGCCGTGGTAAGCTTGCAGTCGGCATATTAACATTTTTATATGTCGAATTAATATCCCCATGTAGGTTTTATGTAGATTCTATGCAAATTTTATATTTGTGTCAATTAAAAATGATCTCATTTACAGAACATCCACTAAAAATACCACAAATTCCACATAGAGCGGCTCGGCCACGTCGGAATGCATCACTATGGAGATAACGACTTATTTATCTTTGATTAAAACGCCAGGAATGCATTCAATTTGGATTTGTAGACCGGAAAAAAAATGGAAATATAGAAATATTTCGAGCGTCGGTAGAAACAAAAACAAGGGCCTTGATAGAGACATTTTATTTGCATAATTAATGGTAGGGGTCGAGCTGTGCTCAAATTGATAGCTCGGAAATGGACTGGGAAAAGCTAGATAAGACAAGCCCGGCTGCAATATTTTTTTTTACCTTGAAATACCCCGACTATTCGGGGGGCGAGTGAAATTATCGGCTGCGACTTAATCGTCGACTGACATGCGACACTTATTTATCATGTCGGCTCAGGTGGAAATTTAAATTGCAGTTGCACACACCTGGATGTTAAGTGTCATTATTGTATCAACGTGTTAGATCTGAAGATATTCTCGAAAGACGCGAGTGGTGCCCATGTCGACCCATTTACACCGACTTAATTTATACGGAAAAGGTTAAAATGTAGCAGATAAGCGACCGAGGGTGAAAACGATAAGCATTTTAATGAAAAAATAATCTGATTAAACGTGCATTCTTACTTAAATCATCATCATCATAGGCGCAACTGCCCTATTGTAGAGCCGTGGCCTCGTCTAACTCCATCTTCCGTAAGTATTATGTCCAACCGCCTCCGCCTTGGTCTTTCTTTTCTCCGAGGACTGAAAGGCTTGTTAACCATAAGCCATTTCGGACTGACTGTTTCTCATCCTTGCCACGTGACCGATCCACCAAAGTTTGGCCACTCTGACGACAGCTGTGACCGGTATATCCCTTTATAGTCGGTACAGCTCCTCGTCGCTTCGGATACGCCATTCCCCATTGTCGAATACGGCTCCAAATATTCATCTCAGAATTCTCCAATCCAGGATCTCCAGTTGTCGCTCATCTTGTTTAATCAAAGCTCAACATTCAGATCCGTATGTTAGAACGGGCCTGATGAGGGTATTGTAGAGCTTGACTTTGGTCTTCTTTGAGAGCTTGTCACTGATACCACCTATTTCATTTTCTGTGTATTTCTACAGTCTTCGGTAAAGTATATTGATTCGTAATGAAATACGAATATTATTTATTCATCACTGATACACGCAATTAACACTAATGATGATTTCGGATGTATGTGGGTTAACACCTCAACTGAAATTAAACGCATTTATAGCAATATATGATGTGCTATAAATTTCGTATGGATTCTAATTAAATTAAATTGAAACGATTTGCATACGTGCTAATTTATTGCAGTGTTTTTTTTCATCAAACGAATAACCGGTGTTATAAATATTATTTTATTGCACGTATCTAGGTTGTTCAGACCTCACAGAAATATATATAATTATAACACAGCAATATAAATCACTTTTTTTTTGTATTTCCGTCTTAATATGACAGAGAAGCTGCAACAAGTGTATATGCGGTCGAATATGTTTGCACGCCAGATGTACGTACAGTGTGCTGGTATTCACATCTGATTTCATAAAACTATATTACGTATATCGGAAAGAAATCCATATTTGTTTGTGTCTTATTTGAGACCAGCCTGTCCTGAACACGGTGGAGAAAACATTTTTTTCTTCTATAGTACAGTTCTTGGTTTTCTTATAGTATCATATAGAAGCTTAGTAGATGTCCCAAGATTAGGACGACCCTCAAAATTCGACAATGATCTGCTGAAGGCCGTGGTAGAATAAGATCCTCGTCTAAGTATCAACGAAATATCCCTAAAGGTTACTGCTCCATGATCCACAGCTCAAGAACACAGCACGCGCTGTCCCATAGTAACAACGAAGAGCCAATGTGTACCTGCCTATCTTTATTGTCAAAAAAAAAAATCCCCCATATTTAAATCAAATTGTGACCAGCGACGAAAAGTGGATTGCGTACGACCATGTAACGCGAAAATAATAATGGCTATCGAAAAACAAAGTTCTTGTTCCAACCTCAAAGCCCGGTTCTCACCCTTCGCAAGGTCCTTTTGTGTGTCTGGTGGGATATTCATGGAATTATCTATTATGAGCTATTGAAACCAGGAAATACAATAACTGCAGAAGTTTATTGTGGACAACTCGTAAGATTAAACAACAAACTAAAAATAAAAAGTCTGAGTCTAATGAACCGAAAAGAAGTGATTCTGTTACACGATAATGTGCGACCTTACACAAAAACGACTGGTGAAAAAAATGAGTGGTTAAAAAGTCCTGAAGCGTCCTTCATATTTATTAGATCTTGTTTCTTCAGATTTTTATCTTTTTAGGTCGATGGAACATTCCTCAACTGATCACGACGGCTCAAAACCTGACCGATGTATTAAAATAGACTAATATATTTCAAGTCAAGAATTAAATTCATCGACAATACCTTGACATTAAAAAAAATGGATTATTCCATGAATAATAATGTTTATTCATGATATATATTAGAAGGAAAATCCAAAATATCGCTCCCGGCTCGACGCATGAAGTTTCTCTACTTGCACAGAACGATATTTTTTTTCGCTCCTACTTGCACATACGTGATGTTTCTTCTCGTTCATATCCGGTACGGAGCGATGAAAAAACATCGCACCCGTACCACTGTAAAACAATATTGTTGATTTTTTTTTCGCAATTCTGGACTATAAACTTTTGACAAATACAAAAAGTTTAGAAAATGTATGATTTATATTAAAACAGTTATTCGGGAAAAATAAAAAAACTTGGAGTCCCAAATAGGACAAAAATGTAAAGTTCTGAAGTCGAAAATCATATAAGATTTTACAGAAAGGGGATTGAAAAATTACCTGAAAGATGACAAGCAGTCTTAAATTACATTACATTACAGTGGCCTTATAACCCTGGGGCGGGTCTTTGCCATCTGAAGAATACCTCCGTCTTAGTCATGATGTCATGACTGTAAACGGACGTTCTCCAGGTTAGATAACGAAGGAAATTATGTTTTGTAATAACATGCTTAAAAACATTTGAATAAACAAATATATTTCTTTCCAGAGCCCCTAATATTAGAGATACGTGATTATCGCATTTTGCGATAAATGCGACATAGAAGCGATAGAGCGATAAATGCGATATAATTGCGAAATTTTGAAAATTGCGAATAGATGCGAAATTTTCTATATATCATCTGAAGATGACCAAAGAGAATCCTCCCCAGATTCTATGGTCAACTCTTTTGCCCACGGTCTGATGCTCATACTTAGGTTGGTACTTGTTTTTTGATATAAAAGTGTAGCAAAAGGAAGAATTATAGAGTTGTATGAGTCTGATACAAATACATTAAAAATTCAATGTAAATTTGTTAGCGAGATATGCGATAAATTTATTAACTTAATTGATAAATTAGAAGGATCTTCGCAATTCCTTTCCCATTTATTGTGGGATGAAATTATGGGAATAAAAATTCTCTCGGTTATAATATAGGTGCATTTTGCCTATGAAACCCAGAAGCTACTTCTTTGAAACAGACGAACACACCCAAACTAGAATTACTAGGTATTCTAAGTTGAGCCTCGTAAAAGTTTATTAAAACTCGATTACATTTAAATATAAATTAAACGAATGTGTTTTTTTTATGAAACTTAAATCATCTGTTCAACCCGCATGTAGTTGAAGTAGATGTAATTCTAAATTGATGAAACAATATCGGTAATAAGAAACTTAACTTTGCTTACAACATTAACAACCACTCAATGTTTAGAGTGATACAAATTCACATTTTTTTTAATAATTTATCATGTAATATTAAAAGTGGGGTAAAAGTTGATACTCTGAAACACGAAGATGCAACAAAGATGAAACACGAAGAATTCCGCAATGCTGCCCTTCAATCAATTTGGTATCCTGCAAATAGTGTTGACGCAGAACGGTTTTTTAGTACGTACAATTTAATTGTTAACGATCGACGCAATACTAGATTAAAAAACAATCATCAATAGTAACATGCTCGATGATAAACTTCTTAATAAATTTTAATCACTTCATATAATTTTAATCGGTGTATTCTTTGCATTTCTATTTAATTTCAAATGTTTTTATATCAATATATTATATCGTCAAAAAAATTATGTATAAATTAGACTTTTTAACTTTAAATTTGTAATTAAGAAATAAACGCGAAATATATGCTAAAATTTGTCATTTTTAAACGCTATTTTTTTAAAAAAATAGATGCTAAAATACGTGTCTCTAGTAATATTTAATCTCAAGAAAAAGCTGATGTTTAATTTTTTTTTATCCATTTATTTGCACAATATTTGTTGAAGTTCTTTGTAATCGTTAGTAGATAATTGATTATTATAACTAAAAAAAATATTTATTTAGTTTCCATCTCGTTTTCAATTTTTATATTAATTGTTTTTAAATCTTTTGCGTTAAAGACGCGTAAAATGATGCTCATCAATATAAAACCCGAATAAATCAAGATTTTCGTTTAAGAAACCAGGTAAATAATTATAGGAGACTACCTGGATATGTTCCCTTGGTTTACATTTTGCAAATTGTGTGTTAAAATATAACAAAATTATTTTGTAAAGCGTCGTAAATCAAAGTAATTGTGCACATTTGAAATTGCCTAGAATATGCAATTTACTTTGGGTTTTATCTTATCTGAAGGTGTTATAATCCCATGAAAGCTTTTATTCAACATTTAAAACTTCCTTCTCATTTCATAATAAATAAAATAAGAACGAGGTCTAATTTATTCTATAGATGGTTGGTCCATCTCAATTTTTACTGATTTAACTAAATGTTATTTAAATTGAAAATCCTAAAATAAATTTTATGTATAGATTCATTCATCCATTCTTCCCAGATTTTATGAACTTTCTAACGAAAAATTATTTATATTACTGTGTATTCTTTTACAATTGCATGCGAAGATGAAATTCCTTCAAATCAATCTTTTGTCTGAGAAAGCCTTCGAAATACAGATAGATAGTAAATATAAAAGTTGCACTGTGGCGGACAGTGACATTTTTGGGCCTGATGCTAATTACATTTTAGAAGCCACTAGTGCCATATTATTCGGGGGGATTGTCTATTATTTAAAAATCTCCTATATCAACACTATATTTATCTGAGACGTATTAAAATGAATACTTTTTTCATATATATTTATAATTGCTTTGTCTTCTATATCTATTAGATTTTTTTTTTCTTAATAGTTCGGTACCTTTTCCTTTCTTAATCTAAGTTATGATATTAAACAATCTAACAATACATTTACTAATTACAGAAACTCGAAATTTTTTTCTTGTCTTACAGTTAATTTTTTATTGAAATTAGTTATTATATTCTATACAAAATTTTATAAAATTTTCTAGGATAAAATCTTCATTTAAATCTAAACCAGGATATTTTTTTTCTAGTGCTATTAAACCCTTCAAGAATCTCGTCCTAAGTGATGGTCAAAGTAGCCGTCTCTGCATTTCGCATTCAGGTTTTTTTCAATCACTGTTAAATATACTAGTTAAAATATTTAAAAAATATGTTATAGCATTGACTGCTTTATGATGACTATTTCGTTTGTCTGAGGTTTTTTATAAAAAGCCATTAATACCCCTCTCTGAGGAGGTATTTCCCATGATGAAAGATGGCTATTGCGCGATAGGCTTTATAATCACCTGCGATTTGTTACTTAAGACTTGTTTTGGGCAGATGTCACTCTTTGCCTTTATAAGCATATAACGTTTAGAGAAGAGGAAAACTAATACCGAGGCAAACCCCCTATCACTTGCATGAATACAGTCGGGAGGGTAAAATCCGATACTAACACGGTAGAGGATATACGTCCAATGTTAGCAATGGGTAAGAGATGGAAACTATTTACAAAAAACCGCATACCAAGACGGATTGGGGCTCCGCAATATGGACACGAAATGGGAGCCCTCACGTCACGTGTGAGACCCAGGTTCCTTTGGCCTCGACTGCCATTCGAGAGTCTGGTAAGGCCCATGCTCTCAATTTAGAGCCCTGTGGCTGTCAAATAATATTGATGATGATATAAAAAAATATGTTTCCTCAATTTGCTTGGGGGTGCTGCAGCTCCACAGTGTATATGGACGCGGTATAATGTAAAATTTATATTTTCTAATCTTAAGTCTAATATAACGTGTCTGCATTGATGGCTTAATTGGCAGCAAATTGATTGTGTACAGTGCGATGCAAATATAATGACCCGACCGACACCTGATGCGGCTGCGATAACCGCACACACGAGTACCGGATAGCTGTTAGATTGCCGAGATAGCATCAAGCCACTTCTCGATTTCACCGGCATCAAACCATAACGAAAGATTTATTCAAATGGATGTATTTTGTATTATCTCGTTCTCCAATCAACGTCAATTTTTAGATTCGGATCAAATTTCCTCGACGGGAAACCGAAAATTGCGCAAAAGATTTTTCGCCGCCGCGGAATGCGCTTACAACGGCTAATTTTTTTTTTATTATTATTATTAATATTGACGTTCGCTTTGTCGAGATGTCGGATGCGATTATGCACGAGGACCTGTCGTATTAAATGTACTAATTAAAACTGTTTTACATTGTGGTACATCCGTTGCCGGATGATGTATCGCGATCGTGCCGCTGAAACATATTGAATTGAACGTCGCGCTCTTCATCCATCACGGGGCGATATGAAGAGCGTCCATTTTTCAAGATGACGGCGTCCATTGTTAATTATGCGATGCGGAATCGGACGTCCAAGACACACTCGTACAAATGACGCCATTACTCGTGGCGTCTCTCCATATAATCCATTGAAATAATTCCCTAAAAGCCCGATTATCCACACGCGTGATTAATCATGCCATTGTGAGCTCGGCCCACAAAGGCAACAAACATTTGTCATGCTGCTTCTATAGCTCATCTATATTAATGACGGGGCGGATAATGTAAAAAAGAGCATTTTGTGGAAGCCATTTCCAAGATACGCCGACAAGTCTTTTGATTACGCCAGGTATGCCTGGCCATGTGTGTGTGTGTGACCTGCATTGTCTCCATTGTGCCGCGAGGTTGCCCAAAGCCACAAGACAGAGGTTACAAATGTGCCATGCAAAAATGCATCACCCCTATCAATTTACTAATTTATCATTCCACCCCTTTGCGACCCTACCTGCTATCGGATGGATGGCGTGGTTGGTATACGGCAGGAATTGGATGTATTTCCTTCACGCTTAAATCTTCTATGACAGTTATAAATTGTAATTTTATCTCGAAAAAATATATATACATATAAGCAATCGGACGGCAAGTATGCGAATGAGTCGACTATTTTGCATGAATAAGATCGAGAGAGATATTAAAATACGATCGCTAGAGAGAAACAGAGCTTTCTATGTAAACAAGCATCTGCTGGGGTCTAAAATACTGAGCAAGAGAGTTAAAATATAAATATGAACGTAAATAATCATGCAAAATAGGCTCTTGCATGAAAATTCTTCTAAAGTCATGGGATTTATATACATACCATACAACTAGATGCAACTTTAAAAGAATCAAACATATTTACGCAGGCAATCTAAAATGAAACAATACTAACGCTTTATAGATCTGAATTTATTGCTTTAAAATATTAAATCATACAATGCAAGAAGGCCCGAGGCCATTGAGTTCACTATCTAAAATAATGTCATAAAAAACGTGTTTGAGGGTATTTATGGTGAAGATTTTTCATTCTCAAGTAAAGTACATCATGTTTACAGATTTACAGATGAATTTTGAGTTATTCCTTCATATCAGTCATATCGTAGTGCGCTATCCGATCTTGATATGTACCACCGCGAAGGAATAGAGAGAGAAGGAAACCTCAAGAGGTTTCCTTCTCTGTCCAGACAAGTGGATAGGGTTTGTCTCGGCATTCGCTTTCCTCTTCTCTAGGGGTCCAGGCGTGATGAGTTACAGCTTGCATTAACCTTGGTTGCCTAATAACAATCCTTTCATCGTGATCCAAATAAGAGAAAAGCATCGAAACTACGTGGATTATTGACCTTCAATTTTGGGGTTACCTTCTCAGGGTGTATTGGTGCTAATGGTGAGGAAAAGAGATATTTTAATTAAAAAAAATACAGAGTAGTATTAGATTTATGTCAACTTTTGACCATTAGTTGTTTTGGTATTATAATTGATTTGGTTCATTAGCAAAAGGTTTCTACCCAGTATAGCTTTATTAGTCATTAAATAAATTAAAAACAGATATTACCTATCGATCCTGATTGTCTAAATATTGAAGTAGAAGGTAAACGTGATGAATAGATCACCGACGTCCGCAACCGGACAAAGCACTTGAAGAATAAGATCATCATCATCATCATTTTACAGCCATTACACATTCACTCGCTGAGCATTTGGGCATTTCCCAGACACGAGACCAAGTGTCACAGGAGTAGGGACTCTTCTTTATGCCCATACCGCGTTGATCCAACTTGTCTTGGTTTTATTTCTAGTTTTACTTCCCTTGAACATTGCTGGCATTGGACTTCCATCTTCTTCTTATATCGTCGGTATCCGATTTTATACTCCCTACTGCATTCTAGCAAGTAGTGGCTCCGCAACATTCGTAACTGGACAGGATTGGAAGCCTCAGAATTGTTCCAGCTCGCCAAAAAAAGACAATTATATGGAGAAAAAACAAGGACGTGTAGATCGTCTATGTCCGAAAACGGAAGTATCTCAGAAAAATCAATAGATTATTAAAAAAAATATGAAAAAGTGAGATAAAATGTTTAAAGCCCCTGAAATGGTGTGTTGATTGTAATGGTTTGACGGAAGCGGTTCAAAATTTGATTTTAAATATTTTCATTTATTTCTTTAAATACATTATTGAAGGTGAAACGACTTTGTGAATGTTGCATTAATTAATTGATTATTTGTGAAATGTAATATAAATTAGCATTTCTGTCTAAACTAGCATAGTTCCTGGAATCTTTTATTGACTTCCATTGTAAGGATGGGCATGTAATCTCTGTTCTATACAATCTATTGTTAGGATACAATATATATAGTCGGGATACAATAGCCTAAAATGCTTGAAACCATTTCATTCAGAATCTTTATTTGAATCTCTACTCCAGGGATGGCAAATAGGTGGCATGCGCATTCGATATGATACTGATACATCAAAAGAGCGATTAATCATGATCACGCTCCTCGGCGAAGAGGTGTCGAACGAATAAAAATTGTCGTGCAGTCAATTATTGCTGTCTAACGTTTTTTTTATTTGTTACTTAATGCTATCTCCGATCGGATGCAGATCCATCACTGTTATTTTCCTCCTGCGTGCATATATAACAAACACATGTCTGTGTAATGACACGCCACCGTGATATATGATTAAGCCGGCGCGCTGTCAAAAGCCACTCCGGCTGCCCTCCGTCGAGAGCCCCTTATCTCCGCGGTGCCGGTTTATTTATCTGATATTATTTGAAGAGGTTCACTTTTTCACCGCGGACAAGACTGGTTGTCAGCATCTGCTGTTTGCCGACGCTAAGAACCGGTAGCGGCCACCGGCTAATTCCGTCTATCGCCCGCGAGCCGCATCATCATCTCGCGCGGCACAAAGAAGCGGCCCGATGCCGTTTTTGCGCCCATTGTCCGATCGAATGCGAACAGGCGGCGGATCTAACGAAAAAATGATCGAAATGTGTATCGTGAATAATAAGGCCCGTCACAGATTACGCCGCGGCGGCGTGCTTCGTGCTTTTTTCTTCCTTTCAAATTGTTTTTGGCATTGTGTGTGAACCGGCTGTGTTTCTTCAGTGCATCAAAAGTGGATTATTAACAAACAAGAGAGAAAGGTTAGAACCAAATAATCAATCAATGAAATGACACGAATTCGAAAGGATTTATTATTGATCTTGTCCTTGCGAGAAAAAAAAAAGTTGTTACTCAAAATGCAAGCAAGATTTAAACACGTTTCAATAGTTTACTTTAGACATCTCCAGAATATGCTGTTTATTTACAAATAATTGTCTGTTTTTGGCGAGCTAGAACAATGCTAGAGCTCCCAACCTGGTCCAGTTACGAATATTGCAGAGCCACTACTTGCTAGGATGCAGGGGAGGGTAAAATCCTATACCGACGGTATAAGAATCAACGCCAGCAATGTTCAAAGGATGAAAAACTGGATATAAAACTGTAAATGTTTGGAAAACGTGTAAAAATAAACAGAAGGAATCGTGAAATACGATTCGATGCCAAGTGTATCTGGCAGGAGGAACTCTCCTCGGACGATCACGACGTATGCCGGGGCTGGGTTGAGGTGGAGTCTGCAGCCAGACGTCAGCAGTGATGTGGCCAGCTTGTCCTGTGGATGGTGGTCTTAATAAATGGCCATATTGACAAGAGGAGAGTCTCCAGACTCGTCATGTCAACCGTACGTGTGAAGCACGTAATCAACGTGGCTCCATCTCTGATAGAGCGAAATGCAGGAGTGTGTTCACGCCTCAGAATCCGGGGGAAGAATAAAGACGAGTGTAACGCCAAATATTGCCACGGCGTGTTACAAACTTTGTTTAATAACCTCCTCAAAACCATAAAAATTCTTTCCACTGTGAGATTTGGCCTCCCTTGATTTCCATTCGAGAATCGGAAAATGGTTAAACGCTCAGCGAGTAAGTGTGCAATGGTTGTAAAACGATGAAGATGATTCTTCTTCAAGTGCCTTGTCTGTTTTAGGACGTAGGCGATCTACTGATCCTCGTCTTTCTCTATTTTTATCGAGCTAGGACAATTCTAGTCCTCCCGACCCAGTACAGTTACTAATGTTGCCGAATCACGACAGCTTTTTTTTTCCAACCACCGTTACCTTCAACTTTTACCTCCATCGTGGTATGCAGAGGCGGTACTTTACTTCGAACTGGAAGATCTCAAGGTACTAAATTGAACACAGAACGCGAAGTTATAACACCAAAGGATCACAATTATTCTTCTCCAGGTGCCTTGTCCGTATTCGGACGTAGGCTATCTACATACCCTTGTTGTTTCTTCAATTAATTGTCGGTTTTTGCGATCTGGAACAGTTCTGCAGCTCCCAAACCGGTCCAGTTGTAAGTTGAAGGACGGTTGTATTCTTCCGTTCACGGATTCTTCAACATTCGGTAGCACCACATTCCTTACATTCAACCTTTAGCCGGTTAGGGTTCGCTACCATCGACATTCATGTCTTGCAACCATATTTCCACCTACTAACATACGTTCGAATTAATTTAGGCACTTTAATTGAGACCCTATAATAAACACACCCCTTCTACAATAAAAAAATCATTTTATGAAAAAGAATTTTAATCGATTTTAAGAAGAGAGTGTAATGAATTAATATTTCATATATTTCCTCTATTGGCCCCTTTCGTCGCACATAATCTTCCAGCGCCTATGTGCGCCGCACAATCTGACCATATGGACGGCTCGCTCTTTTAGGCACTAATACTAGTATTTTATAATGAGATCTGTTAAAAATAAATATTTTAGTACAATTCTCTTCAGATAAAATTTAGGAGATTCGATTATTTAAAAATGTTGTAAATATGATTGAAAGCATGATTGAAGATTAAAAACACATTAAAATGCATTGATAGATCTAATAGTTAAAGTGATCCATGATTTTGTTTACCTTGATTCGTTAATCAACATCAACGGTGACTTCAGAGGAGCAATCCTGAGGCGCATACAGATAGTTATCTCACGAGTCTCGTCAGACCATTCGTCTTTTTAGTGTTGCTGTTCAGAATGGCTCTTATCTTGAACATTCCAGTGATGATGCATGTCGATCTTATGCAACGTCCATCTTAGACTCGATAATCTATAGAATTTTAACATTTTTTGACAGATCCCAAGCCAACACGGACGACGCCCGCACTGCTTCTTTGGCGGCGTCGATGGAATTCCAAGGATTCCAAAAAAAAAACACATCGGATTAAAATTGCGGTAGCAGTCTCGCTATCAGTTCTCCGCAGTTATCGATGGATAGGCATTTTTCATCAGTACTCGTTGATACGATCAAGAATCTCTTGTGCTTCCGTCGCGTGACTGTTCCAGTGCCTCATCCTACCGAGTCCCCACCCCGCAGCCCCCGCTCACGTTGACGAGGGAATGCGTCCTCCGATAAAATATGCGACCGAGAATTTCAATGAACCGTTCGTTGGCATATAAAAAATGCGCCGAAATGCCAGAAAATATTTGCATTACGTCGCCGGGACCGGGATCACTCACAATCACTGTCCCGACAAAGGTTCCCGACGTATGCGAAAAGTGGCTCTAAGTATGCAAGCCCGATAAATCTGTCAGCACATTTGCATCCGGAGCGACGCTCCTGATTGGCTGCCACGCAATGATTTGTGGGTCGGCCGTCGGATTCGGTTATTCGATTCCATGCGGAATATCAAAATTATATAGCAAACCATCATCGTCAACAGTCGACGTCCTTTCACTGCTAAAATAAGACCTCGTACGGTTTACATTGCCTCCAGTGGTATCTCTGTACACAATGAATCCCGTTTATTATTACCCTGTCATCTCCACGTCAGATAATATGATTATACTATGATTATTTGTATGAATTCGTATTATTTGATTATTCATATTGAAGATGGTTGTATATTTCTAAATGTATGTCTTTTCCTAGAATATTAATGTTAACCCATCCGTCGGGGGCCCAGTCGAACATGTGGACCTGGTCAGTAATGTTATTTGCTAATTAGTTTAATATTTTAATTCACGCGTTTCAAGAAAAAACTGTGTTGAATCGATTGAACTGCATCCTGGGTAGAAGAGTAAAAAAAGTAAAGCAAGGATGGAACATGTCAAAAATACAATCGTCCTTCAACACCTTCACAAGGAGTGGGAGCTTCTGTACACCATCAAAACACGTAAAATTGAACACTAAGGACACATCATTCGTGGATCTTATCGCCTTCTGCAAACATCTGCATCTTGGAGGGAAGAGTAGAAGGTAAACTGTGGTTGTGAAGAAATAGATTGTCATGACTCCGCAATATTCGCAACTGGGCCGGATTGGGTGCTCTAGAATTGTCTCAGCTAGCCAAAAACAGAGTATTATATGGAGAAAAAACAAGGATATGTAGATCGCCTACGTCCGTAAACGAACACGGCATCTGAAGAAGATTGATTATTTATCACCACGAACATCTTATTGATACTGTCCAAGGAATGGATCTAAATGACTCTTGCAAACGACCGACGGCCAGAAAACAACCGCATTGTCCGAAGGGGATATCTCAGATACTCCAAGCATTTCAAGTCAAGATATCGATGAATTTTGCATCAATATCTTGACATTTTTATTAAAAATTGATTTTTCATAGAATATTCATGATATGCTTCATAATTTGGTCGATATTTTAGATTTTATAATCAATCAATATGACGCGTAAATGACAACGCTCTCAGCGATGTCTCGCCGCAGACTGAGCTCTCGCGGCACGTGTCACTCGTACGCTTCACTCGCTCTCGGCACATCGTATCGTTGTTTTTATTTTTTTAACGCAATTGCAGACAATAAAGGACAATGATTATTTATAGACATGTAGAATTTATATTGAAAGAGTTATTCGAGAAAAATTTTAAACTTGCGGTACTCAATATACCCCATCGGCACGGCTGGGTTAAGCATATATGTCTGTCAACCAAGCAACTCTTCACTGTTATCGTCAACATTAAAGTAAGTCACGTGGTCATGTTTCGCTTGGACTTCCAGGAACGACTAGATTACATCTTTCAATCCAACGACGCGTTTGACAACATTCTTACAGATAACCAGTGTAAAACAGCTTAATTAATCAAACGGATATTAACGAGGTCGAAGAGAATTTAGTGTTTGTCGTTTTAGTCAGAGAAGAACATCGGTGCTCGTTTGATGTCATCTCAATATGATTCACAAAGCAATGAAATTGCGACACTGATTGAGCGGTCACGATATAAAGAGAACAATTTGCTCGTTATATTAAATAAATAAAAGTATTAAAAAATGCAGACATGTTAATTTATGAAATTAACATATCACTCCACTTCCACTCACTGACACCACTTGAAGTGCGGCAGTATCTGGATGTACGGCATCTCAAAGCAAACATGTCGGTTGACGCCAAACACTAGTCATTAGCTTCTTTTGATGATCACTTTTTTTTAGACGAGCTCTAAGTATGATACTTGTGGGTCCTGAACATGGGTTTTGTGCTGATGTTGCTCATTTTCGTAAATAGACCCTGACGTTAATGACGAGGCGGCCCAAGTCAAGAAGCAGAAAAAATATATACAGTGTACTCTCGATTATCCGGGCATGGATTATCCGGTTTGCGGGTTATCCG
>JAGXCT010034137.1:28821-47038 GCA_022495035.1 Philopotamus ludificatus
TATCCGTGATCATCCTCCCCAGCATTAACCCGGATAATCGAGAGTGCACTGTATAACGATTCTTGTATAATAATATTCTTATCGATCTCTCGTTGCAGAAAAAAATGGCCGGCAGCTGCTGCGCAGTGCTCGGATTGATTTGGATATCCAAAGTCAATACGTCCGGACGTTGATCAATTGGCCTCCTCCTCTTTCCGATTCATTTCAGTCGCCGTTTCTCCCGCGGCATTCTTCATCTAGAATAATTGATGGCAGTCTTGTAGCCATACCAAAAAAGATAGAATTACACCTAATCAATTATAATTAATGCTCACCTTTCAGCGGATACAGAGAGCCGACAGAGCTGACGCCACAAGAGTACACAGTTAATCTGCAAAGTCATTAGTGGGCCGGCTAAAAAAAATGATTTCGTGCTCGGAGAATGCAACGACCCGCCGAGCAATAAATCAAACCGAACGAGATAATGAAACGGTTGCGAGGTGATTGGTGATGCTGGCCGGACCACCTCGCCTTTGACGGAGGCTCTGCTGCTAATGATGGGTTACCAGAGCCGCCTCCTCCGACGGACCAGCTCGTCATTAAACAAGTCGCCGGTCACCGGCCGAGATTGGGCCGGGCGCCTGCCTGGAGGACTCCTTCGGCCAGCCTCGACCCAATACCAAATATTAATTAACACCTTGGGGTGATTTTTAAATTGTTTCCGGACGTCTGCACAACGCCGAGACAATGCAGCGGAGGCTGCGGAGTCGGCGTCGGAGTCTGGGAGTCGTGATTTATGGGATTTTCGGATGAGTTAAAACCCATCAGAATCAACAAAATCGACTCAATTTAATCGATTGTACGAAACATACACATGTCTGACTTGAGAGTGAATCATCAATATCGAATGCATACCTGAGACGAATGTAAATATTTCCATGTTTGCCTTGCGTTCACGTAGAAATTTAATATACTCAATACGCATATTATTTTTTTTTTTAAAAAATAATATCTAATGATAATTTCCGGCCATGAACGATTTTTACTAACTAATATATGTATTTATGTAAAATTCGATAGAAACTCATATAAATTTACATGCAGCCCATAAAGACATTTTTTCCGTATATAATTGTATGTAAAATTCGTTTTATGAAATTATGAGTTTATTTTGAAAAATAAATAAAAAATAGTGAGGTCCACCTCACACATTTATGTGTTTACCGTGTCTTTTTACACTGTTATCTATGTAGTATATATCAACTGTGCAAATAGAGATTCGTGCGTATATTATATCTATATTTAAATAGGGAAATTAATTAAAGAAATGTTTTTATAACAAGTTATAAAAAAATATATTTATTACCTGTTTGGCTAGCAATGGACGAATACTATTATAGTATATTCCAAAGCGCCAATCATCTATATAATTGATAAAGATTATATAGCCGTGCCAATTGGGGATCCTAAGTTCTAGATTTTTCTCGAATAATTCTTTAGTATTTCTCTAAAAAAGTCTAAAAAATAATTATCATACATAAACATTGTTCTTTATTGTCTTCAATTACGAAAAAATAATAAAAACAACAATATTCGGTTCTGTGGCACGGGCGGGATGTTTTTTCTCGCTCGCATCCGGTTCAATGTGCCGAGTGCGAGTGAGCGTGTCATTTACGCGTCATATCGATTAGTTAAAAATCCATATCTGCCAAATTATGAGCCATATCATGACTATATATAACTATTTTTATTCATAGAATAATCGGTTTTAAAAAAAATAAAAAGATGTTGATGTCCTTGTAATGTTTCTCTGAGAGACCCCCTTTGGACGACGCGGTCATAGGCGATCTACATGTCCTTGTTTTTTCTCCTGTTTTTGGCAAGTTGGAACAATTCTAGAGCACCCAATCCACTCTAGTTGCGATTATTCCGGAGTCACGACGGCTTATTTCTTCCTAACCACCGTTTACCTTCTACTATTCCCTCCACGATGCAGATGTTTGCAGAAGGCGATACTTTGATCCACGAATGATGTGTCCAAAGTACTCTATTTTACGTGTTTTGGTGGTGTACAGAAGCTTTCATTCCCTGTGAAGAAGGACGGTTGTATTCTTGAAGTGTTCAAGCCATCCCAAGTAAGGACAGAACGTGACTGTAGTCCTGACGAACATTGCGAAGATGCTACTAGGTTAAACTCTTTAAGTTTAGCCTAGAAATACAGTCAGAAATTGCCTGGCCTAAAAGTCTGGGAAGGACCAGCTACGATTTAGCCTGGCTTAAATATCAGGAGAGAAGAGATAAGTTGTCCGCCCTTTGGGGGAAGAATTTCACTTCTCTTACACTGATCAAGAACTGATTCGTGGACGAGTACGAAACACTCTTCGGTAGCACATTTCAAATGCTTACAGCCGATTATTGTTCGCTATCAGCAACGTTCATGTCTCGCAATCATACAGAAGTACAGACCACACTCAGCATCGCAGAGTTCGGAGAAGGACCTTCAAGGATAGTCTTCTTATTAGTGATTAGTATCTTACTAAATTGTATATGATTTTGATGTATTTTTGAATAAAAGTTTTCTACATCTGATCTTGACTTTGCTCTATAGGTAATGAATAAACATGTATTTTTTTAAATTCAATTTTAAAATATGTATGTATACATAAGTAAAAAAATATATAATATAAGAATTTATTAGATATTAGGATTATGTGAATTTATATTTAAATTTTATATTGCTGTTGTGGTATATTTTAATTATTTTTTTTTGTTATTGAACAAAGGTTCTTTTTGAATATTCTTTGATATGGTTTAAAATAAATATCATGAAACTATTCAAACGTTAATCAAAATTAAACGTTTAACATCTCGAGCATAATTAGAATCTAACGAGAATTCTTCTACAAGCAACTTTCTGGCAGTTATTGGGAAATCCGTTGTATTATTTCTTATGCATTCATGCCACACTCAAAAACTACTATTAATGCGATTTGCTTTGTTTGCTTTTTTTCTCTTCCAACACGTCACATCACCATAGATGTGCCACAAAGCCACGGAAATAATCTATAGATTATTTTGTTTTCTCATTATTCTTCCGCTCGAGTGTCATGCCTTCAATGGTCATTAGTTTTTGTGCAATGCCAACACCGTGAAATCTCAACAATACAAATTAGGAATACGCGTTTGCATAATAAGGACCACCTAGGAGGCCCAAAAAAAAAGTGTACGCAACAAAAGATTTATTCCTCAACCCTTTAAATCTTAATAAGAATAAACAAAAGGCGAAAGCTTACACGAGGCAATCTGGAAACCCATTACACAGGGGATAGGGTAAAAAGAATACTCGGAAAGCGTTGTTGATAAACAGTGTGGACGAGAAAAAAAAGTGAAGCTACGCGAGCTGTCATAGCTGCTCGGTAAAACAATAACAGTTGGGGATTTCATATAATTTTGACAGTTCAACTCGGAATTCTTGAGAGGCGTTGATAACCATTTTATTTTAATCATATTTTAAAAATGTATTAATTCAAAAAAAACAAGATTAATATTAATATTAGGGAGTAATTCGTATGTCACGTACATATGACCTTCAAAATATGATAAAATGGATTAGAAGCCTCGATTTAATATCGAAGGATTTACTGCATCCAAAGGCTAGATACATAGATCGTTTCAAGAGGGACTCTGTGGTGTATATACCATTTTGCGAAGAGTCTTGAAGTATTAATTTGAACATCGCTGAAGATTGGAAGCAGATGGATGTTCCTACTCAAATTGCAAACTATGCCCCAAGAGATATTTTTATGCTAATAAAACAGGACTGTTTTTCAATATTCTTCCCTCGAAGACATGACAAGTTTGAAGGATAAAACATGTCATGTTGTTAGTAATTGGAAAACCACAAAATCCTCGTTGCTTCAAAAATGTCATTACCGACAAAATATGCTGCAAATAAAAAAGCATGGATGACCTCAAAAATAATTGAAAAACTACTTTTAAGCTTAGATGTTTTGATGGAAAAGAAGAAAAGAAAATTAACTTTATTACAGGCATGCTTATATAGCCATTACTCTCGGGAATAATCTATACTTTTAACCGTTTGAGTACCACGAAATATTAAGCTAGGTTACATTCGTTTAACGCGAATTTTAAAAAAATAGGACTTATCAAATTTATGATATTTTGAATATTTTATTTATAAATTGATATATATCGAGTCGAAATGTCAACTTTTTTATACGTATTTTACGGTATTTGCGTCATCCCCGCACGAAGGACACATATGTCCTCGCGGTACTCAAACGCTTAAACATTACCAATGCAAAAATCTGGTACAAATATTGTAATCAAAATTATATGGTATCTATTTTGAATATAATACATTACACTGTTGGGCATGGGGTGAAATTAGAGCTAGAATTAAACTAGATTAGAAACTAGAGCTTCGGCAGAATCTGGTAAAAAACACTACAATTTTTTTTACACCTTTAAACTTTACAAAATTGCATGGATCTCGGAGTTATGAATATCGATGATATAGTGGACACCAACTTATCCGACGAATAATTATCTTACTATGAAGAAGAGGTTCATACAATTCATATAATTTCAACACAAATAAAAACTATGAGGCTTATTGAGGACCTTAGAAGCTATTTTACTAGAATTAAAAACGTACAAGTCGAAAATTATCGATTTTTAAGATCGAAAGAGCTGTAAACCACCATAATTATGAGTACCAAACTAATTTGTGTGATTATATAATTTAAAATAAATTCTATCCCGGAATCTACGTTTTCCCTCCAATTACGATTTTTTTATTATTTAATATAATTTAAAAAAAATATCTAATGAAGAAGAGTTAAAAATCCAACCAATTGAATTTTGAGGTGCCATGCATGCGTCTTATGCGTCTAACCTTGAAAATTTACGTTCTAGGAGGGACTGGTTTAGGGGGGAATGCCGCACTCGTTTTATAAAATCGCGGTATAACAAGAAGCATTATAGGAGGGTTTAATGTAATACATAAAATATATATTAACGTGATGACATTTGAAGTGATGAATACGTCACATCCACGTAAACTTATCCGACAAAGAATTATCTAATGAAGAAGAGGTAATAATCCATCCAGTTCCAACAAAAGAAGATGCTATGAGGTCTATTGAGTTTATTAAAAGCTACTTAAAAAACGTAAAAGGGAGTATTTCACTATATATCGATTGATATGTTGTTATTTCTAAAAGATAATAATACGCGCTCGTTTAAATAAATTTATTTTATGAAATGTTAGTTGTTGACCTCTGAAACAATATTTTTGAACCGTGAAAAGGTCGCCGCTAAAAGCAAGATGTCGTTAGTGTGGCTTATATCTTTCTACCCCCTGTCTACATTCTGCTCTTGTACATATTTTTTTTTTCAAAAAAAAAAAAAGTCAGATATGGTAGCGTTATTGCTTTGTTTTATATTTCAACGCATATATTTTACAAGTAAATTGTGTTTTGACGTATGCACGTGAGGGCGAACGTGTTAGCGGTAAAAGGGTGTCATGTGACCATAATTTATATGTTTTTGGGTGGGACAAAAATGTTTACACGCCAGCTTTTTTCGGCGGCATCGTTCATACGACGATCCGGAATGAAAACAGAGTACAATAATTAAAGCATCGTCGCGCGGATCGCGATACCTCGGGAGCACCTGCTTAATCAACTCGGCCGCCACCTCTGCACGCGGAATAATCTCCCAATTAATTACCCATATCATAACTCATGACTGAAATGTATGTGAGAGCCGCTCTGATTATCACCTGGGCTTGTGTTGTGATCCACGCATGCGTCATTGTCGATCGCGCCATGATGAATGGCTCATCAATCATGCGTGCAGACACTGTTAAAGTCGGCGGATAAAGAAATTGCTTTTGGTCATAGGTTCGCCTCTACAGCTGGATACGTTATTAACGAGAATGTCGGGATTATGTCACACGGCAACGTTGATTGATGCGAAAATTGATTCGAGGTCAATCATGCTGCACGTCACTTTTTTTCGGAGCCGAGCTGATGGGAGGACCTCTGCGTGCTTGTTGAAAGATCGACCGTAATCTGTAATCGTTATGATTCGAGAATATTTTTGGGATCGGATATTTTATTCGGCATAGACTGGTGTGGCTTGTGCGCTATCTTCGCCTCGAATAAAATAATAACATTAAATCTGTGCTTCGACACATCTCTGTTGTCTAAAAGCACGACTTCGAGGATGAAGATTCACTTCAATGACCGAGTATTATGCCAGAGTATGATGAATGTGTTTGTCTTTTCTAAAAATTTATTAAAATAAACTCAGCAGTGCGGATAATTCACTGTCGTAAATATAAATGAATGTGACAAGTAATCTTATTTATCTCCGTTTCATACCTGAATAACTATAACGTCAGATAAATTTCTATGATATGTTGATATATTGCATTTCCTTAAATATATTTTATTTATATATAGAAAGAATAAATCAACTTATTTATTTTAATTTAATAGCATTTTTTCTGAAATTAGAAAAGATTAAATATTATCGGAGGGATTTTTTCGTGTAAATTTCAGGAACTTAAAAAACCGAAAAGCTGATAAAACTGTTATTTGGTGCGGAACCAAAACCGGACCGAAACCGAAATGAAAAAAAAATCGTTTAATCCGTATAAAAACGAAACACAGTAATACCCCTAATAGCGCGTGTTCCGATAACGCGAATTTCAAAATAAATCGCGGAATTCTCCCTAATAATTATAATAATAAGTTAATAAAAAAAATAATAGTAATGGCAGATTTGTATTTGTTTACGAAATTCCCGTAACCCTAAATTAACCCCGATAACGCGTTGTTCCAATAACGCGGTCGTGTTGACGGGGTTTTTTACTGTACTACCAATTTTAGGAAAAAACGGTTCAAAGGAAAGGTGGACGACATAAAGTTTTTTTTAAGAAGCATGTAATTAGCATTCATATTCAGATTATTAAGAGAATTATAATTAATTTTAGACAAAAAAAAGATATATTAGAGTTTTTGGGGAAAAACAAAATAGAGAGTAGTTTATTTTACGAGACAATATTTGTAGGATCCTGCGTACTCACGATTATACGATTTTTTTTCGTTAATACAGTCCACCCTTCTATAACGAAGAAATCGGGACCACATAATAGAAAACCCGCGTTATATAAACAAAAGGCAGTAATACTAAGCTTGGGTAGAGAGCTTTTTATTTTTATTTTGTAAATTGAACGAAATCAATACATCTTTTTCCATTCGCATATTTTAAATGACCTTGTAACCCCCCCCCTCCTTACGGGGCCTCAAAATATTTTCACTACCCTTACACTCTATTATGTGCGTTTTACGCGTACGTTTTTTACTCAGATGCCTTGAATCTAAAGATCATATTATGAAAGAAAAAAAAACGTTTTGAGAGATGAATTATGAGGCTCTCTGAAATTTAATGAGGCCCCAAGTACGCAATATATGCGCCTAAAGTGACCTTGAAAATTTACGTTCTAGGAGGGATATAGGGGGGATTGCCGAACTCGTTATAGACGTCCGCAGAGGGGAGCGTTATAGAAGGGTTTACTGTATATGTTATATTATTATAAAATATATATTTTTAGTGTTCATTATAATACTTTAATTAATAATAATCAATTAATTAATTGCAAAAGAACGAATATAATGTTCTAAATTGTGGCTTTTTTGTGAAAATACAATGATTTGTATTTAAAAATATTTTCAATATAATCCAATATTATTTTTAAACGAAATTTTGACATGACCTGTCTTAAAATTGCAAATCAAGCCTTGACACAGATGTCGAACGCGTGCAAAATATATATTTATATATCACACCGTGCACATTATTCTTTAAAATATCATTTCAGTATCTATCCAAATATTTAAGGCAAATAAATAAAAAAATATTCCACGTAAGCGGAGTGCATTGAATTGCGCCGCATACGCACAGATGCATCAATGCAATTATTTATCATGGTTAAAACATTTATCATAAGTTATTGGCGGTGTTAGTGTGCCATCCTTGTGCATAATTTAATTCGCCCGCATATTTAATTGCATTTCTTCAATAACTCGCCGAGGTGTTGACACAAGTGCGATCCCTGACAGAAGTCACTATACTCCAGCACCGGTATGTATATATAGAATTTCTAAAAATGATGAAATACATGCAAATTCACTGCTGATTACACTAATATATCGTTCATGTTGATTGGCATCGAAAGACAGATGGGCTAACAGACGGGGGAAAATAAAAATATTTGACAAATGATCAATATTGATGAGATGATCATAATTTATGTCGCGTGTTTGCCAATGAATCATTGACCAAAGCGATGACACCAATTATTCAATTTGTTTAAAATAATTAATATGCTCGTAAATTATATTTTTTTCATCTGCATAATGTTTATATTTGACTTGACGAACAATGGCCCTGGTGTTTCTTGTGTTTTTATTCTAAATGAAAAAATAAATAAATGAGCAAAGGTCCATTCACAGCCTCCCAATCCCCGATTTACAACACCTAACCGCCGTCCAACAATCTGTTGAACAGAGCCATACAGTTTACAACTGTCATAAAGACTGGTAAATAAAAATGGTGTGTGTAGAAACGCGTTATTTTTTAATGGCGTCTCGAAAACAAAGCACAGACTAAACATCTCCTTTTATCTGTGGAAATAATTGACGTGCTTTGATTTTAAAACACATTTTTTTCGTCGTCATAATTTATAACTGGTTCTCGGAAGGTTTTTGTCTATTTATTCCGGCAAAATAGCCCGAAAAATTGTGATTCAGATGGGCCAGAACAGCCCTTGGGGGATCATTAAAATGCTGCCGGCATAGTTAGAGACTGGAAATTTACAAACACGCACTATGATTTATTTTATGACGGGGTAGTTTTATAATTTGTATGCATGTTAGGGTTTATGGGCCTCACGATACAAACA
This sequence comes from Philopotamus ludificatus, assembly GCA_022495035.1. Classification (NCBI taxonomy): domain Eukaryota; kingdom Metazoa; phylum Arthropoda; class Insecta; order Trichoptera; family Philopotamidae; genus Philopotamus; species Philopotamus ludificatus. The sequence continues at coordinate 37,796 of JAGXCT010034137.1, forward strand.
TGCGCGTATTCGTTTTACGCGGCTTCAATTTAATGCTGCCAACATATTTTATACGCATCATCATCTCCGTCACTGAGGAATAATTAATCATAAATAAATTTAAAATTTTGAAAATCATACGCTTTATTAAAAAAAATATGAATATATGCAGGGGCGACTCGTCCATATATACTGCGGAACTGCAGCACCCCCAAGCAAATTAAAGAAAAATATATTTTCATATATTAATATATATTATGTAAACGAAATATAAATTAAACTTAGTGTTACATCGCGCTGTGTAGAGCAAGAGCGCTATTTGCTCCTTAGCACTTCCAGCGTCGTGTATTGAATGGATGCGGGGCGGCAACGGGGTGGGGCGTGGTAGGATATCGTCACTAAGCGCTGTTTGCGCTCCGACTCGGAACAATCTTCAACAGAACCTCAAAATAATTTACCCACGAGCCGCCACTGCACATATGTATTCTAAATATACCATTTTTCGTTTTACAAGTTTTTGTAGTATTAGTAGTTTTAATATATTCTAAAAACATTTAGACTCGAATATGTCACTGTTCTTATTTTTTATAAACATATGTCTTATGCAGTGGCGGATTTTACCTTAAGTGAATAAGGCGCGCGTCTGGGGCAAGTTCAGCTCTCAAAAGGTTTTTTTTATTAATAAATCAAAAATAATCTATAATTTAACAGTATTCCCTAAATTAAATTCGCCAGTTATAGCATGATTTTTATGTGGCTACCCTAAAGGTCAATTTTTGAACCATATGCACTGACTGTTCCAAAGATCATGATTGGGGCCCTCGGGTACAGCCCTGCTGGGGTCGTCGGCCTTCTGGGGGGCCCTGAATTTTTCTAAAAATTATAAATATTTGTAAGAGCGAGATCGCTAATATCGATCAACAAAAAGCTAATAAAAAAAGTAGTAAAATTAAAAAGTTTAATTTTGTTTTTCTTTCTTTCTTTTTACATCAATTGATGAGAAATTAATTTTGTATCCAAAATATTGCAAATTAAGTAAAAAAAACGTGCGCGTATAATGCACGTTATAGGGTGTAGGAGTAGTGAAAATATTTTGAGGGATAGGGGGCCTCAAAATTGAACGGCGTCTGGGGCCTCTAGTATTCTTAATACTCCACTGGTCAAATGTTTCCTAATAAAATTCTGAATATTTACATTCTTTTAAATTTTTGTCATAAAATCAAATTTTATGTTGTCTAATACAGTGAAACCCCGTTTTTACGTGCCCGGAATTCACGTTTTCCCGCTATTTGCGTTATATTTTTACAATTCTGTTTTATTTTACTACCCCGTTTCTAAACTAAATCTTGACATTAATTCTCAATAATTTATACCGCACAAAAATATTTAAATTAAGAAAAAATGAAGAACGAAGATGATAACAATCAGAATTTGCTCCCATCGAACCTCCCTCATCTTATGCTCGCTAAACCATAAAAGTGAAATAATAAAGTGGTGGCATTACTGAACTTTCTGAAAGTGAACACGCCGCTTCGTATGTATGAATAATCAATCTCACTGCATAGTGAGAAATTCTCCACGATTCTCATGAGATAATTTTTATAGCATGTCGTAAGAATTTTCATTATTTTTAAATATTATATTTCAATAATTTATGATATTTTTTAAATCTTGAAAAAACATTGCTATCTAGGGAATTCATTTTTTTATAATCTGCATTTTTTTCTATTGAAATAAAATAATTGCTGTAATCTAGGCGATTATCTTCGAGAAAGTAGATGTCCGACGATAGAGATGACATCCGATGACAGGTTGGGATGAATTAAGTTGTAATATCTACGGTTTATAACATTTAATCCGGACAGAGTATACGAGGGCATCGGACATATCCGCGGAATAAAGCCGACGGCGGCGGCGAGAGCGGGACGGCGGAAGCGTCTTGAGCGCGAGTGCGAGAGGGCCGGCGGCCGAGGCGGTTCGGGAGCGACCGCAGTGGCGTCACGTAATGATAAATTCCCCGGCATAAACCTTACTGACAGCCTCATATTTATCCCGGCGTGTAATGTCACTTTGCTGTCAAACCGAGACCAACTGACAGCTGAGATATTACCTACCGACTTGTAAAAACCTACGGGGGATGCTCGTAATAAATATAAATATATCTAACGGTAAACCGACCCGAATTTATAAATTACAACAAACAATGTTCCTAATTCAGATAAACGTATCATCTTCTCGTGTTTCCAATATTAGAAATATTGACGCAAAATAGACAATTCAAATTGTTCAAGTTGATTACGAATTGTTCCACGATTACTAAAATTAATTTGATGGATTGAACTTTTTCATATTATCATTTCTTCTTGTGAGCTTTTCAAAGTTCTGACGTTTGTTTATATTCTCCTTTGCTCATTTTGACAGCTAGATACTTGACAATAACTCTTAGAGCTTCTCTGCATCCTGTCTCTCGCACTGCAGCTGCTGCGGTGTAGTACGTCTTCGATGATAGCAACTACTACGAGCTTTAATCAAACTATTATTAACTCAAGGTATGTTAAGGTCTATCAGGTCTCATTTTATCATGTTATCCGATAAATGAGTTATATTTCTCCATTTTATCTGGTCTGCCGCCAGGTCGCTCCATCTTCTGGTAAGTTGCAATGATGCAGCGTCCCTCTGTATAGTCCAACCACCTCGGAATTGGTCTTCCTTTCCCCTAAGAATAGGAAGACCTGTTAACCATAAGCCTTTACGGCGCCGGACTGTCTCGCATCCTAGACACGTGACAGGTATATCCGTATAATGTCGGTAAAGCTCTTCATCGAATACGTTTCCAAATATTTGTCTCAAAATCCTCCTCTCTAGGATAGCTAGTTGTCACTCATCTTGTTTTATCAAAACTCAACATTCATACCCGTATGTTAGGACGGGCCTGATGTAAAGCTTGACTTATTCTTGTTTGAGAAGAATCTTCTTCATAGATGCTATTGAATTCCAAAGAACCATCGATTTGTCAGCATGGTTCTTCTTCGTACTTCCAAATTGGTTTCATTATTATTTGTAAGGAGTGAGCCGAGATTTGTGAATTTCAAGATGGCCTCGAAGCCGTACTCTTCGACTCTCAGAGGTTTAAAAATTCGTCCTTGGCATATGGGCATGTATTTTGTATTGGTGTCGTTGATCCCCAGTTCCATGCCATTTGGGATATCCTTGAGAGCCGCCAGGTATCTATCTGGCCATAAAGTCTATGTCTTCCGTCACAGCGGCTTAAAAACAGCCGCGACATCCGAATGGGGTCTCTCAGAGACCCCAAGCATTTGATCCCTTATTAAAAAAAAATAGATTATTCTAAGTATATAAATAGTTATTCATGACATGCTTCATAATTTGTTGATATTTTGGATTTTTTAACATAAGCAATGTCTGGTAGTCCGACTGCCAAATTCTCGCGGCACGTGTCTCTAGTATACGTTTCACTTACACTTGGCGCATCGTATCGATTTTTTTCTAAAATCTACCGTAGAGAGAATATTTGATCTATCGTTGACCATCATATATATACAGTAAACCCCCCTAAAACGTCAAGATAGGCTCCACGCTATAGGGGGTTAAGGTTTTTCAATTTATTTTTTTGATTTGAAGGAAATCAGTAAATCATTTTTTTTTACGTGTTAACCAGAGCAAATGACTTGACTCGCACGATGAGCGATATCCATTCGTATTTTGGCTGACCTAATCTTCCCGCAACTAGGGAAGATCAACGCGACATTTTAATAGTTAATTTTATAAAATTATAAAATTTCTAATTAGCGTTTTAAAAAATTAACGTAATAGAAAAAAAAATTGCCGCGAATGTTATAGGGGGGACGTTATAGGAATGTACGTTATATGGGGGTTTAATGTAGTATATTAGAGAGCACCTTATACGTAGTGTTCGACACGTGATCCCCTTTAGTTGGAGCAGTCCGTTATGTCTATATTGATTGCCATTTCGGATGACTAATTTATTGTTGGCCATATTTTAATTTTTGTTAAAATATCAAACCCTAGCCTTCGTAATCGTAGGACATGGCCCTCAGCGGCTTTTCTATTCCCAAAGATGCAAAAAACATTTTTCCGAAATTGAGGAGATTACGACAGTATCATATCAGACAATATGCCATACCTAAAATTACATTCCAAAATTACTGTTTCCGCATATTGTTTTTAATAAACCTCTTGTGTGACTTATGTGTTGTCCTAAATCATGAAGAATATGTTGAATTTGCATTATTTTTCGTGTTAATGACGAACAAAATGTGGCCATATGGTGAGTGGAAAATAATTACAAGTTTCTGGAGACACGTAGTTATCTCACTCCCACATCCCGATGAAAACGTAAAAGGTTCAAGAGATAACGCGTCGCGTAATTTAGCACAGGTGTGCCATCCATTGATATCTTTCGCACAAATGACGGTAAAAGCATTGGTTTTTGCACGGTGTCAATGGAATTAATTTTTGAAACACAGCTTTTTTCACACAATAGATAGAGCACATAATAGATCTTGTGGCAAGTGTCTATTCATCCATTGTTCCAGCCACAATGAGCTTTGTTCCGAGATTAAGATATGATCCCTTGTCAACGTTGATCTCAATATTATTTCTAGACGATAGAAAAGCAATCTCAATATATCTGTTTATTATGGTTGGTGCTTCGCCGAAAATTGAGCGGATGTGTTGAGTGGCTCCTTTTTTTTGCTTTTAAAAATAATAATTTTAAAATCATACCTGTCGGCTTAGGCGGATCTCCGGCATTACCTGAGGAAAAATATGGCGGGGACCTAAAAGGCGTCAAAGAGCCACGAAATCCTACAAAATTTATGGCTCAGATCTTGTAAGAGAGCGACGATTTAATTTTTTTTGCCTTTTATTCACAGAATTATGCTACCTAAACACGGTTATTATCAGATTTCATGTAAAATTTTAGATGATTCATTCGGAAATAGTTACGGACGCCGATGGTACTGAATTCTATTAACCGAAATCATAGTAATTTCGGGGTGTATAAAGCAATAAAATGTGTAATTAGAGGTGCTAAAACAGCATTGGCGCCAGTCGACTCGACTTTTAACATAAAAAAAATGTTAAGGTCTACCTAACCTGTCTTGCAATTCATAAATATATTTTTTTACTATAATTGTAACGAGCTTGTTATTTTTTTTAAATATTGTGATGGATTTCAGATAGAAAATTAATAAAATTATTATAAATGATAAATTGAAAAAAATATATCTTGAGAAAATCAATTAATGTTAATTTATTTTAAGCAAGAAAATGTAAACAATTAATATTTATATTTATTTATACCAGCAATATTGACGATACATATTTATATTTATAACGGCAATATTGACGATAAATATTAATATTTATAACAGTAATATTGACGATAAATATTTATATTTATAATAGATATATTGAATCGGATCTTAGAAGACTGGACATAAGATTTACTATCACAGCCAAATTCACACTTCGACCCTAGGACCAGAACCGAACCTCTACAATAAAAAAAACATTTTTTGTTGATTTTATGAAAGTTTAATGAATTAATATTTAATATAATTCGATTTTTCCCCTCGTGGCGCCTCTCGGCGTACATATTATTTCTGCGCTTGTGTGCGCCGCACAATCTGGCCATATGGTCGGCGCGCCCCTACATCTTAAACTATTAAAAATGTGTAAATTTTTAATCACTAATGAATAAATGCAATCCACTGGTGATACCTCCAATGAAAAGGTAAACGACGTAGAGGATGATTTAAGAAGCAAGGAATTAGCATTAGAGATTTCTAAACAAAGATTCTCTACTCCAACAGACCTACACATAGAACCACTATTAAATAACTTTAATCCTATGCGAAGATTAGACAAAGAAATATATTTTTAGAATTCTGTGATGAAAATGACATCCACATTTATACAAAATTTTAATGGTGGTTTTAGATGATCTCTCGTTTAAACTTTATTCTGAGAGTAAAAATACATTATGAGATATTTTATAATAAATAAAAGCTAATTGTTATGTTTTTTTTTTAATAATTAATAATTTTATTATAAATAAATATACATTAGGATTCTGCACATTTCGACCGTGATGATACGAATTTGTTTCCCTCCTATAACGAAGAAATTGGGAACCAGTTACAGAAAGGTACTAATACAAAATTTAGAAAAAGGGCTTTTTAATTTTGATTTTGTTTCGTTTTTCTATTCGCATATTTTAAATGACCTCTTTCTATTTTTAGTATGCGCGTGTTATACATACTTTGTTATCAACCAAAGGGCATTTACCTTTTTTTGGTAATGCATTATGTACGTATTTACGAAGAAAGTAATTCGTCCTTGAAAATTTACGTTCTAGTAGGGAGCATTATAGGAGGGACTGTCGAACCCGTTATAGAAAATAATGGCATAGCAAGAAGCGCTATAGGAGGGTTTACTAAATAAACTATATATACAATATATGTGATATTTTATAATTAGAAATGACTTTCATCTTTTCTCAAAGATCCTGAACACTTCAACCCGGAGGTTTCATCCGTCACGGCGGCTCGAAACCAACGGCTCTGGCCGATTTGTGTGAAATGCCTATTTTGTTTGTAATGAATGTATGAAAATATACCCCAAGCATTTCAAGTCAAGATATTGATGAATTCTTTATCAATATCTTGAATTTATTTTTTAAATTGATTATTCCAAGAATAAAAATAGTTCATTATATATTCATGATATATATTAGTAGAACAATCGACCCAAATAGACCAAATAGACCCGGCTAGGTTGTTTAATCGTTATTTACCTCTGACCAAAAACAATAATTCGAAACCTTGCTATTTTGGAAGGAACAATATTGATATTAAAAAATGTGTTTTTTTTTATTAAGCCTCGTACTTGGAAGGGACCTGAAATATAATGGTAGAGATTTTGTCCCAGCAGGGCTGCCGACCACACGCCTGACCATGTGTGGTCCAGCAACGAATTAAAAAAACCGACAAATTACCAAAGTGAGCCAATCGTGAAACTGTTGTTGTGCGCATCGCACAATGGCACAGCTCGCCCCTCGCATTATCCACCTGTCAAGCGAGTTGACATATTGGATGGCACTTGTAAGGAGACTTTTGACACGTGCATTTTGAAAATGTTTATTGTTGAATAAATCAATACAATGCCCGCTTTCTATCCCGTGATGGATGGCGGACTTTCTAGCATTCGGCCAAATGACTCTGGTAAACATCGTAAATTATATCGGCGCTAAGAAATCTTTTTGCGCATTGTCCCTATTCAAGCGGCTGAATGGACGCCGTGGCATTGATGGAAATAAATCAAAAAAAAACTTTCGTCGAGGCCGATCGGCGGCTTCGGAAGCGTCCCGACGCTAATGAATTCTGATCTCGAAGCCCAAACTAGCATTGCGTGAATGACAACGGCAGCTCTGATCAAAGCAGTTTTAATTTTGTTTATAAAGAGATGAAAAAAATGTAGATGCCGTCATCCGCGGTGGCAGCCAGCACATTACGAGCTGTCATCCTGCAGGATGGAGGGGTGGGATCGGTATGAATAAAGGATCCGTGGCGTTGTCAGTTGTTTCGACCACCCTGGGTGTGGAGCTGTCAGTGGCAGCCGTCTAGCTCGGAGTGACAATCTTATAAACTCCGGATAAATCGAATATATATTTTTTGTGTACGTCATCCTTTGACCGCTCTCCAGCTATCGCCCGTTCCCACCTGTTAAACTATTTTATCTGGCACTCTCGCGCGACAGCCGTTTCGGTATCTAGACAGTGAGGTTTATGAGGTTACATTTATTTACAAAACAGCGTTAACCTATCCGCTATCTCGCGTCTGTGGATCTAATGACTTAGTTCACTGTCAGGACCTTTTACGAGTTTTCGATTTATGTCCCGTCGAAGATAACAATAGAGAGATTTATGTCGGTAACCATACAATAATGGGACAGAGCGACCGATCCTTCCGATTCACTCGCTCTAATCGCGGCGGTGGCGGGTTTATTCCTGCGTAATTCAATCGAAAGTAATTTAATCCGGCCATGTCGCGGATAATCCTCGCAAGGATGTGGCATGAAGGGCTTGTCGTTGAAAAGCCAAGGGATACGTCGGGGAAGGACAGCTGCCCGTCAACCTGGCTGGCACCGGGGGGTTGGCTCGTAGGAGGCGGTGATGATTTATCACCCAGAAATGATGGATGACAGTGTCAGCCTGTCTATTATGTGCCATTCATTGCATATCCTCGCGGGCGAGGCAGTGATCGAGAATCTTTCGTCCTCGGTGTCGCGGAAATTCGAGGCGTACCGCCGCTTTGTGAGATATGATAAATGATATTTCGCAAAATGTGAGAATTTCGGCAATTACTATCTGATTCCGATCCAATAGGTTGTGCAGGCGATAAACAATTTATACAGATAATATTTAAATAAAAATAATATTAGATTAGCCAGCTAACATACAAACAATCGGTTTTAAGTAACAGGGAACAATGAGCATTATTATCCCAAGAATTATTAAGAAATTAATATATGAAAGAGAAATTGAAATAAAAGATTATTTGAGAAGAGAATTCAAAACTTAAATATTTATTCTAATAATTATTATGTACAGTAAAAGCCTCCTGTAATTAAGGTATCCATATTTCCTCCATATATAAACGAGACATAATAAAAATATTCTTAATAAGAAACATAACTATTAAAGGAATATATTCTTTGAGTTGGTGACATTCTACTTAGCTCCGATATTAAATAATCTAACGATATATTTACAACAGAAACAGGTAATTTATCTAGTCCTATAAGTGAAGAAAAAAATGCGAAATAGTACAAAATAATGAGTAAGGTCTAGGGGCCCCTATTAGGGCCCCTCCATAATCTGGGGCCTGATGGTCCAGCATCATCACCATTTCTATAAATCCGCCACTGTATTATGTTCATTGATTATTTATCAATGAAACCGCATCTTCACAGCTTGCAATGTGAATAGGAATAGAAATAATAAGGTAAATATTTAACTATGAAATGTAGCGAATATACACGATTAGATAGGAAATGTCTACGGCTAATAAAAAGATGTAAAACAGGACAATTAACTCTCCTGAAAGAATTTGTCGGGACACTAGGACCATGAGTTAAATCTCTTCTATAGCGCTCCCTCGTATAACGTTAATTTCCGATGTCAAATAACATATTTCGAAAATATGTAATATAATACAT
>JAGXCT010034138.1:3802-23644 GCA_022495035.1 Philopotamus ludificatus
GGTTAAGGTTTTTCAATTTTATTTTTTGATTTGAAGGAAATCATTAATCAAACATTTTAATTTTTCTTTTTTTTTTACGTTTTGACGTTATAGGAAAAAATCACCGCAAACGTTATAGGGGGGAACTTAATAGGAGTGTACGTTATAGGGGGGTTTACTGTATTAGGAGGTATTTTATAATTAGAGGTAACTTTTATCTTTTTTATTTATAAATAAACTTCAACCGTGAATATATTAATTTGTTCCGTTTATATTTGTTATATTATTATCATAAAATAAATATTTCTAGTGGTTATATTATTGCATCAATTAATTTATTATGCATACCCTCAAACGAAAGAATATAATGTTCTAAATTATCCGTAACGTTAAGAAAACGGTAACGGAAAAAAAACACGATTCGAAACCATGCTTGCTAGTTCGAATTAAATATCTATGGAGGTGATTTTCATTGTTGCTCAGATTATTTATTTAGTGATCCATTGAACTTAAAAGATAATAGTCGGTAGAAGCGAGATCTGACGACGTAAATAATAGATTGCATTTTGGTATCCTTAATATTATTATATGGATGTAATAAAATAGTCTATATTTTTTATTCAGTCGTATAATATTAATTTCTCTATTTGTAGTAATAAGGAACGTGGAGCCTCGATACGTATCGGTGAGGGAGATGACGGGGACTACGCTACATTAAAAGAATTGCCACTCGGAAACACTGTTTTATTAGATCCTGGCGATGATACATCTGAAGAAGGAAAAGTGAGTAACTAATACAATAATAATAACACAATATGATTAACAATTACTAACGCACTATATCACTTATTCAGCTATTGGCATGCGTTCGTGATGATAGTGTAACATATGCATGTACTAACCGAGATCTGGTGCCGCCGTGCGATTACGACGATCCGAGTCCGCTATTAACACCAGAACCATTACCAGATCCCCCCACCGAACCAAACTCTCAAATTTCACCCGTAACTACCTCCTCGGCAGTCACGGTACATACGAGTGAATGCCAGGTCAGCTTACTAATATAATTAATACGATCGAACTTCAATGAAAATATAGCTGATTATTATTTTTTATGTTTCAGTCGAATAATGGTTTAACGCCGCGATGCTTACGCAGAGCGGATTCAGGTGTTCCGGGAGAGGAGGCCGTGCGATCCGGCTCGGGGAGCAGCGGCTCCTCTCCGCCCGACCCGCCAGGTTCAAGCACCAGTGATTCTTCGAGTGGCGTGCATTCCGCGGCCAGTATGCCCGCACAACGCCCTCGCGCCAACAGCCTCGACGATTTCGTCCTCGAACAACAACCCAAAGAAGAGGCGAGACTCAAAAGCTTTTCGTTGCAACGCGGCGTCCTACCGCCAACGGCCGTTTCAACGTTCGCATCGATGGAGAGCGGTCAACCGATATACGGTTTCTCCGGAGTGCAATACACGACCGTCATGAATCCCATGCTAAACGGTCATATATCCGATTGCAATATACCCGCGACTGTCTTGGAAAACTCCAACGATAACACGATGACAATCCGACGGAAGAGCATGCAGCCGAAAGTGAAGACAATCATTCCGCAGCCGGTCATAAGCGAAGAGCCGTTCGGCAGATCGACGAACATGAAAATGACGACGTTTGCTAATAATTACAAGGAGCCGTTGCGGAACATCGTAGCGTCATCGGCGACTCTACCGCATTATCCGACGCAAGAAATGGATACGATAACGCCGAATTGTTCCACGATGCCGCTCAATATCGAAGCGAGAGGAATATTAATCCCCGCATCTATGGTTTCTGGATCGAGCTGCCAATCGTTTTCACGCCCGCATTGCACTCTGCCGAATCATCAAGGCGGTCTGCGTCTCGTCGGCGCCGTATCCGCTATACGCAGACCTCCTTCGCGTCCGAGGGCCGGACCGACTCATCACTCGTTCCCCGTTCATCTGTTGCAACCTACGAATTACGTAATTCACGGCAATCAAATAATCCACAATCCGGAGCGAGACTCTGCTAATTTTTCGATGGCATCCAGCGGCGATTCCGATAACAATATGTACATAAGTGTAAATAGAGCGTAAAGTGTTTTAATTAAGTCCAATCCGAGCTTGTATATATATATATAGTTTGTGAACAAACGCACAGTTGATCTCGTAATATTACTACGTTTTAAAATGTACATTCTACTATTAAAAAAAACAACAACAATGTTAATATGTTTGATAAGCATTATTATTGTAATATACAACTTTTTTATACGTTAAGATTAAGAATTTTGTATATATGTTTTAATTATACAGCTTTGATAACTAAAAATCTATACGCCCGAGTTTAAATATATACTCGTTGATTTATAAATAATTTACTACGTAGGTCGGGAAGATGGATAGCTATTTATCGCCGAAATATTCCATCCTCAGCCGACAGACTGAAATGTAACCTTTTCGATCGGAATTTATTACTTTCATCAATCAAATTTAGTCGAAAACGATTGCTTCTCGTTAGCGATTCGCGTAAGACTATAGGATCTAATCTAGCGTTTATTTTTTTTTATACATATAATTTATTTCGATTATTTATTTTAGCCGTAACGTGTATCGATAAAACATTTGTGTCCATTTACATATTTCCGATAGCCGTAATATTTGATGTATTTGAAGAATGATATAATGACAATATAAAAATGTATACAGTAGTGAAAATTTACATTGTAAGCGCAAATATACAGTGCCCTTTTGTCGGATATATATATATATATATATACTGCATGTGTATACACACATAATAGTCGTAAGCAAGAAATCATATGTAAATTTTGTATAAAATTAATCGTTCGTTTACGTCGATCGATCGCGACGTGTGTTGTCCAACGGCGATCGATCGACCGTATACAATTTGTGTTTGTTATCATTGATTATCATTTTTATTTATTATTAGCTAACGTGCTTGTTTTATTATGAATCTGCAGAAATCACCAAATTTTGTATATTTTACCAATATGGAGTGTCGTGCTCCCGAGTTTTGTAAAAAGACTGAGTAGTTTTTATATTAACGTACTTAAGACGCAGCAATTATGATTTGTATATTTACATTACCATTGTATTGTTAATTGTACGCGTGTTATATTTAATTTTGTTATCTGTTAACGTTTGCATCCGCGGGATGAAATACAATTTTAAGCGCAAGTACACTTGATTCCCTTTTTTGGATATTTTCTGTTATCTGGAGCCATTTGATTATTTATTTGTTTGCCTTGAGGCAAAGAGGCACCGTAAAAGAAGTGGCATTTCGAGGTCTTGTCTCATACCGAGAAAATCCACCGCACAGCCCTGAACTTTAATGTATTAATAGATACTGGTGGCCTTCTAACTCTGAAGCGGGTCTTTGCCACAGGTCACTACACGATCTCCAGCAGAGACACGTCCGTCTCAACCCTAAGGACTGTGACGATCGTCCTCCAGGTTATCTTGGCTCTTCAAATACAGGCCAGGTCTCTAGCCATAAGCCTAGGAGCCGAGCTGTTAATGCACGAATTGTAATGATATTAATCAGACGAGGCTAGATAACGGACCTGGCTCCATAGAACTCTGAAACCATGATTGTACCCAATCACCATCACCGCCACGTTCAATCCCGTCACTTGACAACACTCGACGCAAAGTAAATATCAGAGTAAATTAAAAACAATACTAAAAAATACTTATCTACCTCTCCACAGCTTCCTCAGAGGATATCCTGCTGAGAAAGAACTCCGACGAACCTTTCCTTAAGCTTAATAAACAAGATTTTGTCTATTTCAATGATCAATTCTTTACTGCCAATCCTTCTGTCTCTCACAAAAGTTTATCATAAACGTCTATCAAGAACATCTATCACAAACCATAGACGAGTATCACAACATATTTTCCATAGAAGAGAGTGTTAATATATTATTTTCCTTAATTGTGCGTAGGAAACAGAGTACATACAGTCAAACCTGTGCGATTTTTTCTATGGGATTTTTTTATGCGGTATCTGGAAAAACAAAAGTAAAAAATTTAATGATTTTTTTCGTCGAAAGCTGCCTACATGTCCAAATGTATTGCGTCAGCCAATTGCATTGCATATGTATTGCATTATATCAGTGATGGCGAACCTTTCTGAGATGGGTCAATTTATTTTTAAATCTTTGTATGATTTTTTTATGCGGTATATGTAAAAACGCAATAAGAAATTTGAAGATTTTTTTGCCGTATGTTTGCATGTATTGCATACGTATTGCACTATATCAGTGATGGTGAACCTTTTTTAGATGTGGGTCAATTTTTTTTAATCTTTGTGTTAGATTGTTTTATGCGGTATATGAAAAAACCCAAGATTTTTTTACCGTAAATTTGCATGGAGGTTCAAATGTATTCCGTCATCACATTATACGAGTATTGCGTCAGCCAATTACATTGCATATGTATTGCACTATATGAGGGATGATGAACCTTTTTGAGAAGTCGGTCAAATTTTTGTTTATTATTAATTTTTAATAATAGCTCGTGGGTCAAATCAGTGGTTTCACTTGGAAGATGTTAAGATTTGTCATAAATTCATGTTTAAACTTTGGATTTTTTATTAAAAAATAGCTTTATTGGTTTTAATATATAGACAAACCGATTAAAACTTAGGAAAAAATATGAATTATTTTTTTATGCGGTCCCTATCTCCCGCACAAAAACAGGATTGACTGTAAATAGATTATTTAATGAAAAATAAAATGGCTCCACATAATAAGAAAGGTGTTTTGCGTAAACATATTAATATATTATTGGATTACATGATAAAAAAATATAATAACGCATAAAAAAGGGAATCAACCGTGTCTTGTAAATTTAATTTCATCCCGTAAAATAGTGTATTGTGTACATTTGTATATTTTGTTATAGTTTTTAGGAAATATTTTATTAAAATATCCGTAGTGTAAACATTGTTTGTATCACGATATATAATCTGAAATAATAATCGACCGAAAACGCATTTATATTCAGCAACAACCGGACCCTTGTCTGAAACATATCAAACGATTCAACAAAATACAAATAATATTTCATACATAATCACGTCGGAAAGATGATATCATTAAAATTAATCGTCTAATTGGGCTGCTAAGCAGATATTCAATGAATTTGCATGTAAATTAATATTAATATTTTATTCGAGAATTAATAATAGCCATGATTTGTGATACGTATTTATAACGTAACGATGCTGATAATATGAATTAATGTATGAAATATTTGCTAGAGAACTGCTCGTTGTTCCTAGCGAGATGAAACGGCAACATATGTTGCTATTTTCTATTAAAATAATATTATATCACATGAATTCATACTCTCGGCATCGGTAATGCCTTTGAACTGTTGCTGTCTAAGATCCATTCATATTAATATATTATATATCTCATTCCATATCTTTGCGTGTATTATTCCAAAATATTCAATGAATTGAAAATATTTTTACTAAACATTATTTTATACGTACTAATCGAATCTAATCGTTTAATTTAATTATTTTATTAATGAAAATCACGTCAAAAGGACTCGAGTGTGCATTTAAATCGTCCGATCGGCGCTAACGTTAGAATTTTTTGATACGAGACGAATATCCATTAGTGGACCAAACACGATTAGCGCGTCGGACGATTATTTTTTATTATTTTAGCTAGCTTTTGATACATCGTAGCGTATAACATATCAAAGAGATATTTTTTTTAACGAAAATATGATAGTCGATAATTTTTTGCATTTTTTTAAAACGTTTTCTATACTATAATAAATAATTCATTATAAACGTTCAGCCATATCACACACCGAGTGATATCACCAATACATTGTGTATATTTATATACGTATATTTTATACCGATTACATGTATGTTCATATTTTTTTGTTATATTTAATCACACGATGGAGTACTCTGTATAATAAATAAACATTTAATGTTGTATGATTAGTAGTAAGCATTATGTGCTCACCCTATCCTTTTGTATGATGTTACAGTTGAAATAATTATTAATAAATATTTAAAATTAACACGTGTACTTCAATTATGTCCTTAACGGCTAGCTGAAGTTTTGCCAAAGCTATCGTGTGCGATACGCTCAATTGAATATGATTAACGTATCGCACATCAATAATGATTCTAAGTATATACACCCAATTCTTTTTTTACACGGTGTATACGTTCCACAAAAAACAGTGTAAAATAAGAGAAAAACATAAAAAAAATCAAAGATTGGTTCCCTAACCTAGCCGTGCCGATGGAATCTATTTGGGACCCCAACTTATTGATTTTTATCACCAACGCCGCTGGCCGATGGGGTATATTTTGTATGAGATGAATGTATAAAAGTAGTTATTCATGATGATGATGATTTCGTATGGCTTTTACTTTGCCATTCTTCGCGTGCTCGTCGTGTTGGAGTTCTCCGACATTTTGGAGCACACCAAGAACAACATTAGTTGGCTACGTAATCCTGGTGCAGGTTGGTCCACTAGCCTCACAGAGGGGCGGGTCCCTCTTTGGGCCGGCAGACCAACATCGCACGCCTTAACAATAGTCTAAAACAGCCGCCAGGTGTGGCATTGCTTCCATCCGTACGAATTTCCTCGTTGCCACTACGGCCTGGGAACTGGAGGACGGTCGAGTTTGTAGGAAGTGGTAATGTGGTGGGAAACGGCTCAAGGAACTATCCCGGCATTTCCCTTTGGATGGCTAGGGAGCCGGGTCAACCTAGCCCGGGATAGTCGCATCTCTACACCAATTACTGGTGACAGAGATACTAAGAAGTGTTTCTACATACCTCTGCGTGGTTATTCCAAAGCCTGCGTTTCTACATACCTTTACGTGATTAATTCTAAGCATGCTTTAAGTCCTAAACATTTTGTATGATAGCGGGATGTCCTTCACGCACACATTATAATTAGGAAGTCAATGCCCCCTAGTACGTCCAGAAGGTGTACTATTATAGGTGAGGCAGTTGCCATTTTTGAGATTTAGGCAGTTTTATCCGCTTCTTCTGACCTCGCAGGGGCCATTAGGTCCCATTCTAAGTGACCTAATTCTGGCTCAAGCTCCAAAAGCCGTGGTTCTGATGAGAATCCAGCAGCTAAAAGTTATTCATGATATATTAGGTCTAACGGAAAGTTCTGTCCGTTTTTTAAATAAAACAAAATAATACATTTTTCTTACCTTAAATAAACTTCATTGAATAATATAATTTCCATAAATATTTATGACTTCTTGCCGACGTGATGGCAATTTGTAAATGCCATTTTAAAAAAATGCCTTATTGAATAAGTGCTTGTCTGTTATCTTGTTCGTTTTTGATTTTTTTTGCCCTGCAAAACATTTTGTAAGGACAGAATTAAGTTATAATCGGAGGGTGCTAGATCTAGGGAGTATGATGGATGCGACAGAATTACTCAGCCTAGCTCTGCGAGATTCTGACGAGTCCCCAAAGCAGTATGTGGCCTAGCATTATCATGAAGCAGCATGATGTCCTTCCTATTGAACATCGCCGGCCTCTTTTCTTGGAGTGTTGTTTTTAAATTATCCAATTGCTGACAGTACCTCTCTGAATTTAGCTTTTCGTTCGGTTTCAGCCACTTCTTAATCCACTTCTTATCCCCAGTTATCATCCGGTCCAAGAAGGGTTCGATTTTGTTCGACAAAGGAAACTTAGTTTCGAACCCAGTACCTAAGAATCTTTGAAAACCTCTACTCGAATCCAGTACCAAAGTAATCTTTGGGAACTTCTACTCCAAAATCCAGTACTAAAGGAATCTTTAGGAACCTATACTCAACTACCGGACGGTCATAATTTGGCGCCAGCGGTCGTGTACCTTTATTAATCGGTACTCAAGCCCGGGGCCATTAACAATTTGGTGGCAGCGATAGGAAACTTACACTTAAACCTTCATCTTTTTATCGATCTTGCGATTTTGCGCGGCTTTGTAAAAAATGATTAATAACGTTTTTCCTATTGGAGATAATTTGGTCAAAAAAGAAGTATTATACGTATCATCATCATCATCATTTGCCAGCCACAAGGCTCTCACTCGCTGAGGGCATGGTCTTACCAAACTCTCGCATGGTAGTCGAGGCCAAAGGAACCTGAGTCTCACACATGACGTGAGGGCTTCCCTTTCGTGTCCATACCACGGGGACCCCAGCCGTCTTGGTATGCGATTTTTTGTAAAGAGTTTCCCTCTCTTGGCCATTGCTGGCATTGGACTACATCTTCTACCATGTTGGTATCGGATTTTACCCTCTCGACTGTGTCCAGGCAAGTAGAAGGGGGTTTGCCTCGGTATTCGTTTTGTTCTCTTCTCTAAGGCGTTATCTGCTTTTAACGAGTCACGAGTGACAAGTAGCAAGCGACCACACACACACGCCTATGTAGATATACACAGCATACATATGTACATTTTGACCTCCTCATTTAAAGTAATGGTTTTACCGTCTAAAAAATATTGTAGAGACCGGAACAAATAATAATCTGAAGGTGCCAAATCTGGACAAAGTGGTGGGTGTCGTAGTATATCTCAACCAAGCTGTTAAAGCTTTTGATGAGTTAACAAACATGTATGAGGTCTCGCTCTATCTTGGTGGAACACTACATCTTTTCTATTGATCAATTCTGACCTTTACTGTTTAGGTGAATCCTTCAGTTTGTCCATCTGATGATAGCACACTTCAGAATTGATCGTTGTGTTGTACGGTAGAAGCTAAAAAAAGCGATTCTTTTGAAATCTCACCAAACATAAAGCATCACCTTTTTTGGTGAATATCCGGTGCTTTGAGCCGGTTTATCCTTTTTATTCCATGATCTCTTGCAATCGGTATATAACATTTTTAAATATTATCTGATATTAAATTTTATTGAATGAATTAGTCACAGAAAGCGATTATATTTTCAGAGCATAGATATGTATGCACCTAATTTTATCTCCACACGAGTTCCGCTAAGTTTTATCAACGATTTTATACAATGGCATGGAGTATTAGAAGCTTGATAAGAATGAGAAGCGTCCGTTGGCCGAGCGCCACTCGTTCTGTCAATGCAAATCTGACACCGTGCATTCAACAAAGGGTCGTACTTGGAAAACATAGTAATTATCAAACAATACCATTGTTTACAGATATATTAAATATATAATTATCTATAAAAAAATAATTATAAACTGAGACTGATTTGGTGTAATATTTTCTTATATATTTATTTAATGAAAACAAATGAATCATATTTTTCTATATAATTGCAAAATGGCTCTTATCGTTGTGTTGTTCGTCAGCTTCAGTTTTTATGTCATCAATTTTATGTTATTATTAAGGGTGAATGTCAAAGTCTGAAAACAACGAAGATCATATACGTCACTGCATGCTGGTTTTTATAATCTGTGGTTAAACGTCGCCAAAGCTGAAAAAATCATCAACGAGATTTATGGACTAGTGCTGACTAAGAAGAGATGGACAGAACGCCTCTCAATCGATGCTCAAAATTCGATGAAGACATGCTGAAATCTCTAATTAAATCCGTTCCTCGCCAAACTAAAAAAGAATTATCATAAAAATTCGCATCTTCAACATCAACAACAAAACAAAGAATAACACAACGGCAGATTTTTATCTACGAGGAGACAAATATCTTAACCTTTTTGCAGCGAATTGTAATCTGGAGATTAGTAATTGATAGTTTACGATAGTGTAAGAATAAAAATGGCATTGACTTTCCAGCAAACAAACATCAGTTCCAATCCCCTAAGCTAGGATCAACACTTTGGAAGATAATTTTATGCATTTAGTTAAATATGAGTGGAGATATTCCACTATAGATTAGTCATATAGTTACTGCAGAAGTGTATCATCGAGAGTTAGACACATTGAATGAGAAGCTGAAGGAAAAACGTCCGAATTTATCCTATAGAAAAATATTTATTCTCCAATTCGACAATGCGCGTCTCAACAAAAAGAAGAATTACCGACGAAAAAATTAAACAACTTAATTGGGAAGTACTTTTGCATCCTCCGTATTCGCCAAACATAAGACTTAGATCATAGGAACATTCACTGAATCATAAAAAAAAATTAATACCAGTGAGCGTTGCAAACGTAATTATATTTAAAAAAAATAATCTTAAAGTTCTAAGCTTTGTTATTATGAATTAAAATTCTTGATTTTGTTATATTTTTATAAAATATACATATTTCTTTAACCTAGCTAAATAATAATTGACCTTCATTGCCCGCAATTATAAAAAAAAAAACAACAACAATATTATTTTCAATGCAATGTTTTTTATTGCTCCATGCCGGATATGAGCGATAAAAAACCCATCGCGCATGTGCAAGTGCGAGCGAGAAAAAAATTCGTGCTGTGCAAGTGGAGAAACCACATCTCGACGAGCCGAGAGCGAGCCTCAGTTGCGGCGGAACTTCGTCGAGTTCCCACGTCGTTTGCGCGTCATATTGATTAGTAAAAAAATCCAAAAACCGACCAAATTATGAAGCATACTATGAACCACGAACCGCGAATTATGAACCACGAATAACTACTTTTATTCTTAGAAAAATACCATTATTAAAACAAAAGTCAAGGTATTGTCGAAGAATTAATCAATTCTTGACTTGAAATGCTTAGGGTATAGTTACCTACAAAATATACCCCATCGGCCATAGCCGTTGGTTAAAAAGACTCATTTTTTGGTAGCACTATTTACAAAGCCTCCTGTACCTATTTCAAATACTACCCCCGAAAATTTTCACGGCAATCCTATGATATCATATCAACCGATCCGTCACTGCGGCTCGAAAACTACTACGTCGTCCGAAGGGGGTCTATTCATAACAGAAAATAGACCCCAAGCATTTTAAGTCATGAATTCTTGATGAATAAAAACAGCTTTTCATGATGTTTTTCTACTAATCAATATGACGCGTAAATGACACGCATAGTCGGAAATACATAAACGACGACGTTTTCCAAAATTGAGGAAATACAGACTGAATCGCTGAAGTAGCTGAACGTCATTTAGAAAATTATACTGGGGACAAAATTAATTATAAATATTTCTGATAAAAACAAAAAATTCCGTATTATTTTAATCAAACCTTTTTAACAATATTTTATTGCGTATGCGATGCCGCACATTTCGTGCGTTACGGCCAAAAATTCAAATGAAACATTTCAAAATCCGCCCCTTGCGTCGTTAACGCCAATCAACATCAGTTTTATCGGCGATCGATATTCATTTGCGAGTCATAATTCCGGCGATAGTTGGAGAGTGAAGTGGACATCTTTCATCTCAGCTCCAATTAAACGTCAAAGAGCTCCGATCCATTGATAAAACCGTGAGTATCATTAACAATCAATGGGTTATAAAATAAAATCGACATCGATCGCAATGTCAAAAAGACGAATATCTGACCCAGTCCCACATTTAAAAGTTCTAATTTCACCGGATCAACATTGCGCCACGGTCAACCGGGCATAGAAAACATTCGGCCTTTCGTCAACCGTCATCAACATCCCAGTTATTCCTCAGCTATGCCCGACTCATTACTATTTCTAGTACGTTTATATCGAGAGGCTATAAATCTATCATTAACTAGATTACATATACAAGGTGTTTGGGTTTAAAGTGTCATTCATTTTCTTCAGGACAAGTGGACAGAATGTCTATCCCGTTGGTAGATCCGAAGCTGTTGCCTCCGCGGAGGTTAGAGAAAGCCAAATGGGAGTCCAGCAACGAAGGTGTGCACGAGAGGGTCAACTTCGACGACACCATCTGGGGATTCGATCTGGCTGGCGGGTCCAAATATGGAGTACCGCTCAGAGTCACAAAAGTACGTAGAAATATATTTATATAAATTATTTATTTGAATATAATTATATGAATAATTCGCAGGTGAAGAGAGATAGCAGAGCTGAAAAGGCTGGCATAAGAAAGGGTGATAAACTGAAGAGGATCAATGACATTGAAACGCAGACTTTGACATTGCAAGAAGCTCACGATATGATCTTGGAATCTGGAATTTATATACGGCTAGCAGTCACGGCGTAAGTTAAATATATGTTAAACGCATTAACCGATACATCACGACTACTCGAAACCATCGATGGGGTATATTTGTATGTAAATAGACCCCAAACATTTCAAGATATTCATAAATTCATCGACAATACCTTGACATTTGTTTTAAAAATGGATTTATCTATGAATAATAGTAGCACGATGTTTTTTTATCGCTCCTATACTATAAAACTTGGGGTCCTAAATAGACCCCATCGGCACGGCTAGGTTAATAATTATTCTAATGCAATTACGCAATTAAATTTCAGGCCTGAAGACACAGATACGACGTTCAGCAGCTGGCAAGATGAAATAGTACGCTTTTTTCTCATTCTAACACAATAAAATGATTATAAAAATAAATTATCTAATATATATTTACAGGACGCGTTCGACGAAGAAGAAGAAGAACGCCTACGCGAGGAAGAAAAGCGAAGAAGGCGACAGATCGTATGCAAAACGGTGATTAATCATTGTCATTATATAATAAATAATTGATTGATTCTATTTATATATCCATATTTATGCGTAGAACTCTCACTGGAGCCTTCTGTGGCCGTGGACAACGAGAAAAACGTATATTTACAAAGAATCCAACTGCTTCTTGGTGCCGAGCACATTCGAAGATAAACACAGGTAGATCGGCAAGTAATGGTAGTCTTTGAATATTCAATCTTATACTGTTGAATAATGTTATCTTCAACCATCAATTACAGCTCTTAGAGGTCTAAACACAGTCATCGGACGATCATCGCGTATCTTCACAAGTTGAATTCCATATTATTTATAATATATTCCATTCCATTATTGAAATATGATTAATTCCATTTTTATTATACTAATCTTATGTATATAGCATGATTTTTAACTGATTCTTAATATTAAAAAAAATGATTTAGTATAGTATTTGAATATATAATTTTATTTTCAGGGATAGATTGCTTCCTAAAAAGGAGCCTGTGCCCATAGAGCTCTATCCAGTCGAAGAGAAAGAAGCTCAAAGCAAAGCATAAATATCAAATGTATATAAATATTTTTTTATGTATTCGATTTTAATATAAAAATTAATAATAAAATGTCGATGTATTGTACGAATATTATTGATGGTTTATTAATAAATGTTATTCCAAACATTTTTTATTTTTTATTATTCATCGATCGATATTATTTATTCTTAAGATGTTTTGGATAAATATATCCTGTCCTTCTTAACGTGATATATTTAAAACATAAAAACATGTAAAATTCGTGCAAAAAAAATATTCCTCTTCCTTGTTTTACGCGTAATTTTCAAATCCTATTATTTACAGAATGGTCTATTTAATTCCAAATTATTGAAATATAATAGCAGTAGCTTTAAGAAATCGCGGATAAAAGGAAATTGGTGCATAAAATTAAATATTAAAAACGATGTGCAATGAAACCTCGTTTTTACGTGCCTGAATTCACGTTTTTCCGCTATTTGCGTTCAATTTTTACAATTCCGTTTTATTTTAGTACATTTAGTAACCGCTTTTCTAACACCGAACCTACGTTTTCCCTCTAATTACGTTATTTTATCAGTACCTTCTACGACGTAAAAACGGGGATTCACTGTAGTATGAAAATATTGAAATTCGTGCAAAAAAGTCATACTTCTTTGTTCAATTTAATATTTAATTAATGAAATATAAAAGCAAAAATAAGTAAACCGCGTAAAAAAATTACCAGTGACTTTCAGAAATCGCGTATAAAAGGAAATTTGTGCATAAAATAAAATATTTAAAACGATGTGCAGTGAAACCTCGTTTTTACGTGCCCAAAATTCACGTTTTCCCGCTATTTGCGTTCAATTTTTATATTTACTTTTTATATTACTACTTCTTTGTTCAATTTAATATTTAATTAATGAAATACAAACGCAAAAATTAAGCAAAGTGAGTAAAAAAATTAAACAGTGTCGTTCAAAAGTCGCGTAAAACAGTTATTTGCACATAAAATAAAATCATGTAAAAATATGTATGAAAAGACTAAAATTCGTGCAAAAAATTCACTCTTCTTCCTTGTTGTTTTACACGTAATTTTACATGTGATTTTAAAATCCTCTACTATTTACAGAATGTTCAATTTAAGTCCTAATTATTGAAATATAATCGCATGAAAATAAGTATACAGCGTAAAAAAATTACCTGTGATTTTCAAAAATCGCGTATAAAAGTAAATTTTTCCACAAAATAAAATAAGGTAAACAATATTTAAAATGCATATGAAAATAGTGAAATTCGTCAAAAAAAACAAATTTATTCCATATGCATTCCATATTTACGCATAGTTTTCAAATCCTTTACTATTCACAGAGTTTTCGATTTATTTTCTAATTATTGAAAAATAATCGCATTAAAATAACCAAATCGCGTAATAAATTACCAGTGGTATTAAAAAAATTGTGGATAAAATAAAATAAGGTAAACAATATTTAAAAAGTATTAAAAAAGTGAAATTCGTGTAAAAAAATATACTTCACAATATTGTTTTACGCATAATTTTCAAACAGTGAAGTCACTTTTTATAGAATTCACTAGTATTGCATAAAATTTAATAAGCAAATCGAATAAAAAATAAACGAAAATCGCGTAAAAAAGAATCAGATGTATTTTATTTAACATTAATTCCTGATTCAGACGGACCACATATCATATGATATACGGCGAAACCCCCGATCTATCATTCTCGCTTGTTTTCCGCATCCATCGTTATCAATAAAGCATATTCTTGGATCTTAAGGGACTAATACAATGGAACTTCGATTGATCGTTTTTCTATGGACTCTAAAAAACAATGAATACGGGAAGATGAACAATGAATGCGATTATAAATAATTAACGATCAATGCGAGAAGATTATTAATAAAAAATATTATATTTAAATCATGTTTAAATAATTAATACTAATTTTTATTTATTAATTAGTTAAACGACATGATCATTTAATGATATCCATACATAACCTAAAAATAAATTTGAAATTAATTAAATTAAAATAAAAGAATATTAAATCAATTATTTCAAACAAATGAGAATAGAAATATATTAATATATAGAATTAAATTAATACCTAATAGTAATATTGGGTTAAACATGTGGTATAAAATTGAAATCAGACCAACCTCAGCTGTGGATGAGGAGACCGCTAACTAACATCAATGGCGTCGTTGAAAAACTGATGAGAATTTTTGGATTTGATTCTGAGATTTTGTCATCATCAGTCAGTCATCCTACTTGGGTGTCCCTACCTACGCCCACATAGAGAATTTCTCACCGATGAATGTCTAATCGAGGCATTGGCCCTATTTATAACCATAACAATCATAAATGTGTGACATACCCGATCTTCGTTTAAAAATAATACCGTTTAAAAATATAAATCAATTATCTAGAAAGCTAATCAGATGATTAATCGTATTCTGCGTATTATCCGAGCATGTTTAATAATAATTGATTGGTTCCACGTCTCTAATTGATCATAAATTATTCATTTACATTGTAATCGCGATGAACTTAGATCGCCATCAAAATTGTTTGGAAGAGACTGCAAAATGTATCCTTCATCAATGGATTCGACTACAATGTCGAGTTCTTGCACGTTGTTACCAGCGATACTTGTTACGTTAAAATATATTGTCGAAATTTTGATTGTGTCACGCGGGGAGGGATGCCAAAAATGACAGCCAATTAGTATAAGCAGTCATTGATTGATGGGCCAAGATGCCGATGACACATTCCGGAATGGTTACCAAACAGGAAATCGTTGCAATTGGAAGAAATCCTGTCAAATGATCCGTAAACACATGAATGAATCCATGGCCCCACACATTGATCTGGCTGACAGCTACTCAGGACCAAAATAATCGATCACAAGAATAAATCTCGTGTCAATTCTAGATCGATCGCGCATGATTCATCTGATCGGCGCCAGCACGGCTATGAAATAAGTGGCAACTGATTTAAAATTGTTTGGATCTGTTAAGAATTAACCTAGCCGTGCCGATGGGGTCTATTTGGGACCCCATTTTTTTTAATATATATCCTACGCGTCTCAAACTTTTTGTGTTTGTCTAAAAAAGTCTACATAATAAATATTATAAATAATCAATGACCTTTGTTGTCCGCAATTGCGGAAAAAAAATAAAAACAACATTATTCGTATCTGTTGCCATGGGTGTGAATTTTTTTCTCGCTCGCATCCGGTACAATGTGCCAAGTGCGAGTGAAGCGTACGAGTGACACGTGTTGCGAGTGTTCAGCGGCGAGAGCTCAATCTGTATATTATTTAACATATCATGAATAACTATTTTGATTCTTTGAATAATCATTTTTTTTTAAATGACAAGATGTAGAATTAATCAATATCTTGACTTGCATGGGGTATCTTAGAGACCCCCTTCGGACGACGCTATTGTTTTCGAGCCACCGTGACGGATGGTTTATTTAAAAATCTTAAAAATTTATTAAATGAAATTGAAAAACCTCTAAAATTTTGTATGGATGCCGAGTCTTCTATAGGGAAAGTTTCTAGAGCGTCGTCTTTATCTCGGCGCTATAGGAGGGTTGTTTGTATAATGTAATTTCCTTTATTGCTTACAATTTTTACAGTGAATTTTTAATTTGTTTACGTTATTAAATTAAATATTTGGCGAGTAAGGAGTAATGGAGAGTAATTCCTTCGTGCCGGGTGAAACCCCATACGTGTCAGTACATTTGGATTTTTCTACTAATATATATCATGAATAACTCTTTTTATTCTTAGAATACTCCATTTTTTAGCATTTGGAATGTTTGGGGTCTATTTTCATACAAAATAGACCCCAAGCATTATATACATCGTACACTAGTTTCAGCATTTTTTTTTCAATCTTCGTTAGTAAATAGGGAAAGGAGCAACATGCGACTAAAAATAAGCAAATTTTACTTTTATTTTAGGTTATTTTTTATTAAAGTCAAATCTACTATAGCGCCCCTTGCTGTCGAGGGGTTATCTAGAGTGTGTGTGACAGTCTCTCTTATAGTCCTCCCTTCTACAGCGCTATTTTCTATAAAAGACTAAATTTACAATGTCAAATTACATATTTTGTAAATATGTAATACATTGCCGAGCGAACCAAATTACCAATAGAATTAGAAATATAATAGAAGTGAAGAGTAAAAGGGTGCCTAGTATTTTATTTGGAGGCTTTCTATAGCGTGGTCTCTATCTCAACGCTTTAAGAGTATATTTTTGCTTTATGAGATAAAGGTTCTTTATGATAAAATCGTCTGGCGTTATTTTTTTACGTGGTCTTCTAATCCTGAGGTGGGTCTTTGCCACCTGGAGGACACTACGCGATCTCCAGCAGAGACACGTCTGTCTCAACCCTGATGTCAGGTTTGTGACGGTCGTCCTCCAGGTTATCTTGGATCTTCGAGTACGGGTCAGGTCGCTAGCCATAAGCCTGGGAGCCGAGCTGTCAATACGCGGATTGTAACAATAATAATCAGACGAGGCTAGATAGGGGCCTGACTCCTCATAGCTCCGTAAAATCTACGAAACCATGATTGTGCCCAACCGCCATCACCGCAACGTCCAATACCGACACACGACAACCCTCGACTCTTCTAACGAACGTTATTTGCCGCTTTTTTTCCGCGTCTAGCTTTTGTAATCTCCAGCATAAGCGCAAAAGCCTTATTGTAGAATCCTAGCCTCATTTAACATCATTCTCCATTTTATCCGGTCTTCCGCCACGTGGCTCCATCATTCGGCTAGTTGCAATGATGCAGTGTCCCTCTGTACACAGTCCAACCACCTCAGGTCTTCCTTTCCTCCGGGGACAGGAAGGTTTAACCATAAACTTTTCGGCGGCTGACTGTGCCGCATCCTTGACACGTGAACGGTATATCCTTGTATAATCGGTACAGCTCTTTCTTTGCTTCGAAGACGCCATTCTTATTCGTCGAATACGACTCCAAACACACGTCTCAGTATCTTCTTCTCCAGGATATCCAGTTGTCGCTCATCTTGCTTTATCAAATCCCAAAATTCAGATCCGTATTTTAGGACGGGACTGATGAGGATCTTGTAGAGCTTGGCTTTGGTCTCCTTGAGAGGAATCTCGACCATAGATGTATTTGTAGCTAATAGTGTCCTGAGTTGCTGTCGTATTGCATTTATATTACTTTTTTGGGATATAATGGAATTTTGGTTATCGTTATCAAACTTTTATTAAGTAACCCTGTAGCATGTTCTCTGGGTTCGTCGTTTGAGCAAACCGCGTTATATCAAAACGGCGTTAATCGACAAAGCCCTAAACGAAGCCTTACTGTTCTATAATTTGAATTTCATCCATGAAAATATCAAATCTTAAATTTAAAAAAAAATGTTTTACACCTGTATTACATAAAGCTATTCTTATGCAATTTTAAAGCTATGCTCATGATTTTAAACTTATATTTAACTACGGCGACATCTCACGTTAGCGGATTGTAAAAGCGTAGGCACAGTTATTCTGAAGGGGCTGTCTCTCTATCCTTGAAACTTCAGGATGATAGAGACCTGTAAGCCATTCCATGATTAATCATCAGGTCTTGACCTATATATACATGCATGTGTGTGTCAATATTACCCCCGAGATGAGGGATTGGAGAACTATTATAATCAATAGATTTCAAAGAATTTGGACTAAAATAATTTTCTTGGTATTATTTGTTAAAATGGTACTTTTAATAAAACCACTGATAATTTTAATGCAAGATTTTTTTATCAAGCTCTACTTAGCGAACAAAGGATGAGTTTTTTGTCAGATGGCAACACTGATCTAGAAGGAATATCAGACTTTATTGCTAAGTGCATTATTTAATAATTACTGCGTTAGATCAAACATTCAGAGAATATTTAAAAAAAAACTCATATCTATGCAATTAAAAATATCATAGAAGTAAAAACAGGAAAAGGTGACTAATATTACTGTAACCAACAAACCAAAACTTCAATAAAACTAGGGGAAAAACGATTTTCAGAAAAATATCTGAATTTCATCTAAAAGAATTGGATCAAAAATAATAAACTAGTGCATTTTATACGCAAATTAACAAGAAAAAATTAAAAATATATATATGGGCACTGAAAACGATATATTTTAAAAGGTACAAGGGAGTATTTGATTATTTTACTTCTTCTTAACCTAGCCGTGCCGATGGGGTATATTTGGGACCCCAAGTTTTTGCTTTTTTAAAATACAGACAGCCCTCCCTATAACGTTTCCTCTAAATTGCTTCTATCTACAAAATACTAATTCTTTCGAGATCAAATTACATATTTCGTAAATATATAATTCGCCCAGCGAAATAAAGGTCTTTGGTTGACAGGGTATTTTGTAGAAAATTGTAATTGATAGATTAAGCATTATAGGAGGACTGACTGTAAATCATACATGTACCAAACTTTTTTTATTTATCTGAAATAGTCTAAAGAATAAATATAAATAATCATTGACAATTTAATTTTACATGAGAACGGACGTGATGTTTTTTATCGCTCTGTACCGGATACGAGCGAGAAAAATCATTCGCGCATTTGCAAGTGCGAACGAGAAAAAATATAGTGCTGTGCAAGTGGTTAAACCACATGCGATTGATTGGTAAAAATATCCAAACTATGATTTTTATTTTTTTATTCTTAGATAAATCCATTTCTAAAACAAATGTCTAGGTATTGTCGAAGAA